>CAUYQG010106514.1:0-28387 GCA_963574415.1 Tarsius wallacei
GGAGTGTAAACTAATACAACCTCTGTGGAAAACAGTTTGGTGATTCCTAAAAGATCTAAAAACTGACCTTCCATATGACCCCGCAATCCCCCTACTGGGAATATACCAGGAGGAATTCAAATCAGCCTTTGAAAAAGATACCTGCACATGTATATTTACTGCAGCACTGTTCACAATAACAAAAACATGGAATCAACCATGCTGCCCATTGAAAGAGGATTGGATAAAAACAATGTGGAATATTACGCAGCCATAAAAAAGGATAAAGTTATGAATATCACAGCAACTTGGATGGACTTAAGTATCTATAATACTGAGTGATCTTTCACAGAAACAAAGAACTGAGTATCACATGTTCTCACTCATAAGTGAACCTTGAACAATTATCGTAATACTATAAGGATTGGCAGTCATGGGAAACTGCCGGTGGGCGGGGCGGCGGGGGAGCATATCTCATCAACCTGCATGATGAACATTTGTACACCTAACCCTGAATTGTACCCCACATCTTTAAAATGAAAAGTTTAAAAATAAATAAATAAATAAATAAATAAATAAAATAACAAGTATAAGCAAGGACATAAAAAAACTGGAACCCCTGTATGTTGCTGGTGGGAACGTAAAATGGCACTGCCATTACGGAAAACAGTCCAATGGTTCCTTGAACAGCTAACCATAGAATTACCATATGATCCAGCAATCCTACTCCTAGGTATATACCCAAAAGAATTGAAAGCAGAGACTCTAATTGATGCTGAGATACGAATGTTCACGGAGGCATTATTCACAAGAGTCAAAAGGTGGACAAAATTCAGGTGTTCATCAATAGATGAATAAAAAAACAAAATGGGGTCTCCACACACAATGGCATACTAATCAGCCTTTAAAAGGAATGAAGTTCTGATACATGCTACAATGTGAACAAGCTTTAAAGACATGATGCTAAGAGAAATAAACATAAGACAAATGGTGTACTACGAGATATCTGGAAGAGGCAAACTCCTAAAGACAGAAAGTGGGTTCAAGGCTACCAGGAGCTTATGGAGATGGGGAGTTATTGCTTCATGGTTAAAGAGTTTCTGTTTAGAATGATGAAAACATTTTGGAAACAGTGTTGATGGTTGTGCAACATTGTGACTATAACGAATGCCACTGATTTATAGACTCAAAAATGGTTAAAAAGAAAAAAACGGTTAAAAGAGCAAATTTTGTTAATTTTACCAAATTTTTTTAAAAATTAATAATGTAACCTACCAAAAAGCGTTGACTTATACACTCTAAACAAGTAAAATAAATGGAATAGGAATTAAATCTCAATAAAGCTGTTTAAAAAAAAAAGTCAAGTCCTCCTTCTATCACTCCTTCCACGCCTCCTCCCAACACAGGCCGGATCCTCTCCTCCCACGTGCCCTGGCGCACGTCAACCAGCACAACTGACTACACTGTGCTTTAGCTATTTGCTTGTCTGTCTCGCCCATCAGATCTTCAGTTTCTTAAAGGCACATGCAGAGTTCTCTGAATCCTTATATGCAGTGGCTTGCACAGTGTGTGTTTAATAAATGTCTGTAAGATTCAAAAATTATTAAATGATTGGCAGGATTGATCTAAGACTTGCATTCAGAGTTGTCTCTTCAGTACAAGGAATAAAACAACATAACCTATGTTAGTGACCTAGCTTTATCAGGGTCAGACTTTAACAAACCAAAAATACAAAGAAACGTGACATAAGTATTTGCTTTTTCTCTCTCCCCTCAAAACAATCTCTAGATCGTCTAAGCAGAACAACTATACCTAAACTTAAGTCTACTCTTCATCAACAAATATAACTCACAAGGAAATTAACACAAAAGTGACTCCGGCATATTCACATCCAAGGTACTTGACAAGAGAGTTCAATAACACACCTTTGAATCTACTTGTGGCCAAAAACTGTATTCTGGTCTATCTCTACTCCTTTATATAAAGTCAAATTCTAACAAGAGTTATTTAACTCCATTTTTCAGATTTAGAGGATTGCTGTCAACCCACCTCATACACAGCAAGATCTATGCCTGCGTAAGGTATGATGCCCAATAAATTGGGAATGTAACCTTTGTAAAAAGCTCCCAAGCCTTCATGCTTCAAAATCTTCTTGGCACAATCGTACATTCCAGAGTACTGTCCAGTTTTGCCTACAGCCAGTCTGGTCTTCATAACCTGAATATAAGAAAATATAACAAAATATTGCTGTTCATATTCATTCAACCATCACAAGATTCAAAATAACTTTATAGGGAACAAATACCTCGCACATACTGGCACTCAAATGACCATCCAAAGTGATGCTACACTTTCTCTCACGTATTACCTCTATTGAGGGGTAAGACCAGGGCCAGGGAGACCCATTTATTGCAAGGAGGATCTGAATGAGGACAGTGACAGAGGAAATAGAGACAAGATAATCTACTGATGTCTTAAAAAAGCTGACTGGTGACCAAGTAGGTATGGAAGGTGAGGGACACTGTAGTGCAAAGGGAAATCCCGTGTTTCTAGCTTGGAACACAGGATGGGGCAGTGGGGAGGGGGCAAGGGATGCTATTAATTGATATAGGGGGCATAAGAGGAGAGTAGGTACCGAGTTAGGATACTTTTTAGAGAGGCGTGTGGAGTGATAGGAGCAATCATGTTAAGATGCTCAGAGAGAGCAATACTGGCATGTATACTACTATACTACCAAGCAGTGAAAGTTAGGGTGTACCTTGCTCAGGTCTTACCAATCACTAAAACATTCTTTGTTATATCAGTAAATTCCATAGCTACAGTATCACTTTTGCTACAAAGCAGAAGTTGGCAAGCTTTTTCTGCAAAGGCCAAATAGTAAATATTTTAGTCTTTGCAGGCCTAAAGTATCAGGTCTCTGTTGCATATTCTTTGTTTTTACTTTATTTTTTACCCACCTTTTAAACATGTAAAAACCATTCTTTGCTCAAGGGCTGTACATAACAGTGCACAGGTTTGTGGTTTGCCAGCCCGCGCTCTGATGGAGGGATGTCTAGTCAGGATTATCATCATATAATCAAATTCTGAGGTTCCATTATGAAACTTATGGACAAGAAACTCTATGGAAAGGAATGGGGGTTATAATTCTCACCAACACTATGGCAGCCAGCCTCTACAACAGACCCCAATGATCCTTGTGTCCTGATTACACATCACTGTGTAAGCCCCCCACACACTCTACCAGGATTGGTCTGTGACACGAAGAGAATATAGCAGATATGACAAAAGACTTCTATCTTGGGCATTCTCTCTCTCTCTCTCACTTCTACTCTCTCGTTCTATGGATCACTGAGTACAGAGAAGCCAGATACTGTGTTTTCAGGATACTTAGGCAGCCTATAGAAAAGCTTCTGTGAAAAGGAACTGGGGTTTCTAGCCAACAGCCAGTAAGGCCTGGCAGCAGCCACATAAGTAACATTGGAAGCAGATTCAACCTCCATTGAGACTGGAGGTGACTAAAGCCCTGACCAGTGCCTTGACTACAGGTTGTGAAAAACACTGAGGCAGAGGCACCTAGCTAAGCTGACCCACAAAAACTGTGGCATGATTACTGCTTGTTGTTTTTAAACTGTCAGCTTGGGGATAACTTGTTCCACAGCAGTAGATAACCAATACAAACACCATCAAGCAGTCAGACTTCACAGTGGTACTTACCTCCATGGGATAGATAAATGTCTGTGCAGTTGCTCCAGCCATGGAACCAGAAATAAATCTCTCAAAGGTTCCTATTTTTTGTCCTTCCTCAGTAAGCAACTTCTTGTACTGTGTAAATAAGTTTTTAAATGCAATTAACACGCGGTATAGAACTGTGTTCCCTCCCCTAACTCATATGCTGAAGTTCCCAATGTGATGGCATTAGGAGATGGGATTCTGGGAGATAATTAGGGTTAGATGAGATCATGAGTGGGGGAGCCCTCATGCTAGGATTGGTGTTCATATAAGAGCACTCACCAGAGAGCTTACTCTCTCTCTCCCCTCTCAAACATGCACCAAGGAAAGAACATGTGAGCACATGCTGGCTGTCTACAAACCAGGAAAAGAATCCTCGCTAAAAACCAGATTGGCTGGGCCCTTGATCTTGGACTTCCCAGCCTCCAGAACTGTGAGCAATACATTTCTGTTGTGTAAGCCACACAGTCTACAGGGTCTTACGGCAGTCCGAACTAACTAAGACAATACCAAAATACAAATCAGCTCCTAGAAATCAATCTCTTAGGAGCCCTGAGGGATGAACAGACCTTCAGCAGCAAGGGAGAAAGTGGAGAGGGCATCAAGGCCCCAGAGGCCATGAGAGCACTATGCCATACTGTGTAGAGAGCTTTCGCTTATGGCTAAGAGAAGTCAGCTTGCAGAAATCAGAATGTTGTGAAGAGGGCTCAGAAAGAGCCTGGTTGGATGGAAGGAGCACATGCTTGTTGGTAGCATCCAGGCTATGAATCTAACAAATGGCATAAAGTGTACTGTGCACTTTTGCTTGCAATACCCAGGGACTTTGAAAAATGTCAAACTTCCTGCATATTGAAATAATCACATGATTTTAAAATATGTATTTATTCTCAGCTCAGTGTCCTATCATAAAATCCAAGGATGTGGTCAGAACAGCCTAAGGGTATTCAAAACGCTAGCCCTTAGTCATTATGATTTGAGTCATCAAACCCTCACATAAAGACAATATCCTTCCCTAAGGCAGGTCCTAATAGAAAGTACTGGAGGCAAGATTTTGTTCCATCTTTTCTTTGCTTCTCTATTTCCTAAGCCAAGAAAAGTACACCACTATACCGTGTCATCTTCTCAAGGGTGTTCTGCTGCTCAGAAACAAAACTCTCTCCAGAATAACCTAAAATCTCCTTGAGAAGATACGAAAACTGTGAGGCGGAGTTCAAGTTCAATGCCCTCACAGTCCACAGTGAACAATGATGGAATGAAAAAGGAAAAAAATAATTTGTGGATGCTCAACCAGACAGTTCTGCCCATGACCATAAAGAGAACCCAAACTTTAAGACTCACTACTGTATTTCCTCTTAAGAGTCAGGCCGAAGCAACAGACCAAACAATATAGGTCAACGAAAGTCAACAGAGAAGTTGACTCAGAGGCAAATGCATTTGTTCACTCATTCCTTCACTCATTCAACAAACACTCACTTAGCACTCACCACACTCCAGGCTCTCTCTCGGCACTAGAGTGGATGGAAAACCACACCCCTGCCTTCACAGAGCATCACTCTAAAGCAAGCTCAACTTCACAGCAATGTCAAGTGATACAAAGGACCTCAACTTAAAAGCCTTCCTTCCAGAGGTTAGATCTTGACGCTTTCATACAACTTAAGTCAGTGTGCTGCTTCTATTTGGAATTCGAAATGAATAAGCTAACTACTTAGAATAGAGTGTGGAAGTCTTTCTTTATAAATAACTTTATGAGACTCAGACTCCCACAACTTAGTCATGAGGACTCTCTGGATATATTTAGTTTAATCTCCTGTAAGGGATATTCCTAATGGAGTATATGTGGAAAATTATCATGTATTAAAAAAAGAATCCCCAAAGCACTGTATATGAACCTTTATTGAATCAGTGTACTAACTCCTTTTTGTTAATAAATCCCACAGGTGGTAACAATTACCTGTTCATATGCCCAAAACTTAACAGCTGTCTCGGGAGCAATTTTAATGACATTGGTACCATTTCCCCTCCAAAGGGAACGGATACCTCCTTCTTTCACCATCTGTCGAAAGCCACCAAATATGTTCATTTTGTCTGATTTTGAACCGTGAACCTAAAAAGTAAAAACAAAATGATATAAAATACTTGTAGCATTTTATTGTTACTTTTTCTAAGGTGACCATACAAATCTCTTTTCAATACTGTTTATAACTGCAAAAAAGATATATTTGAAAATAAAATATAGAAGGTTGAGAAAATATGTAATGATGGGGGGGGAGTACTACTACCATTTTAGAGGCCTGTTTCTGAATCTAAAACCAAGAATCAGTGTAGAAGAAAGGCAGAGAAGATACGATCAAAATTAAAACTATTATGAACCACATTCATAAGAACATTAACCAAATTATGTACTAGGCTATCAAACACCCTTTGAAACATGAACAAGTTCAGTTTAACATAAATAAAAAAGCATAATGCAGGTGACATACACTCCCTCTCTTCAAGAAGTAATACAGGCTGGGTAGTGGCTCACACCTATAATCCCAGCACTTTGGGAGGCCAACTTGAGCCCAGGAGTTCAAGACCAGCCTGGGCAACATAGTGAGAACTTGGAGCAACAACAACAGCAAAAAAATTAGCTGGTACGGCGTGCCTGTAGTCCCAGCTACTCAGGAGGCTAAGAAGGAAGGATTACTTGAATCCAGGAGTTCAAGGCTGCAGTGAGCTGGGATCATACCACTGCATGCCAGACTGGGTGACACAGTGAAAGTCCCCCAATTCAGAAGAAAAAAAAAAAGCAAAGTCAGTCTGTGAATCCAGACCTTTTTCTGCTAACCTCAGCTCTGAACAGTTTTAAAAATTATATCCTTGTTTTAAGACTCTAGGTTTCAGAAATATCTAACTTTTGATAAAGTATATTAAAAATAAGGAAAGTACAAATAAGTTAAAGTGAATCCTACAATAATGGCTAGAGTTTTTTAAAATTAAACATTTGCATAGCCATAAAGTGCCAATGACTGTATTTCCCACATACCAACAATTTCAAGTTTGGCACAACACTGCAGCACTTACATGGACTGAATTTAGAATTACTAGCAATAACATCAAGATGTTTTTAAGGTATGAAAGACTATTCCTGAGAAATATTCAAACTTCTTTTTCAAAGCACCCCATTTCTCATTGTTTTAGAGTATGTGGGACAAACTTGGACCCACGCTCACAAAGCTCACCTGCATCATGACCTTCAGGCGGTCCAGAGGGGCCGTGCTTGTTCGAGAGACAGCCCCTGCCACGCCTCCTGCCAAGAGCTGCCTCCACCACTGCCCGGACTTTTTTTCATCTTCCGTGAATTCATCTGGGATGGTTAAACTATCCCCTATGTCAATTCCCTGGTAAAATGGAAAAAAGACATTCATGCTTCTTCAATTAAAAACAGATGACCCCAGAAGTTTTACTATGTTAAGTAAGCATCATGATCTATTTGACAATGAAGATCAACTTTATTCTGCAGAATTTATACTGAGCGTATCTGAGCACACAGATGATCAACAGTTTCCCTGCACTGAACAAAGTGCAGTATTGGTTCACAAAAAAATGAAAATCCACAGTAATCACAAATCTACAAATGCTCTTTCTTCATAGATTCAGAGTAATTTTTCTCCTCCTGCTCTAAGTCAGAACAAAAGGGCAGCCCCTTATTAGGTACCGTCAATCCTTTTGAGCTGCAGCCACTTTCCATAAGGCCAGAAGCCCACATAAACTGGTGGTGACATCTTCTAAGACTTCATTTGTTGGGCCGGATGCAGTGGCTCAAGCCTGTAATCCCAGCACTTTGGGAGGCTGAGGCAAGAGGATTGCCTGAGCCCATGGGTTCGAGAACAGCACGGGCAACTTGACAAGACCCCATCTCTACAATAAATCAAAAAATAAGCCAGGCGTGGTAGAGCATGCCAGTAGTTCCAGCTACTCAGAAGGCTGAGGCGGAAGGATTGTCTGAGCCCAGCAGGTTGAGGTTGCGGTGGCCGTGAGGGTGCCACTGTACTCCAGCTTGAGCAACAGAGTGAGACTCCAACTCAAAAAATTAATAATTAATAATTAATAATTAAAAAAATAAAAAGATTTTATTTGTCAATTGTTCAACAATACTCTCTTTATCTCAAAATTATATCCACATTATACTTTATACCATGATATATGTAAATCTATTCCGTATATTGACATATTACATATATTTAATATACTACACTAAATATGCAAATATGAATTGTATGTAAATACTCCAAACTCATTTTCTATATTGACTGACTATAAATACTTTTATAAATCTGACTTGTCATTTAAAACATGCAATAGATTCTATATAAAATTTAGCTAACTGGGCCAGGTGTAGTAGCTCACACCTGTAATCCCAGCACTTTGGGATATCAAGGCGGGAGGATCACTTGAGCCCAGGAGTTTAAGACCAGCCTGGGCAACATAGCAAGACCCTGTCTCTATCCTTATTTTTTTTTAAAAAAAAAAAAGCTAACTGGGAGGTATTGTTTAAAATGATCGCTCCGCCCAATCTATTCTAAGCATTACTACAGATTATAAATATAGCTTGAGAGAAACAAAGTTCTATAATGATATTTCTACAACTTCATTATCTAAATGATTTTAGAATAGCAAGAGTAGAAGGATTAGGAGTTAGGTAAAAACCTTCTCCTCCTTCATTTTACTATCAACAAAATGGACATATGATTGTAGCCTCGACTGTTATCAACTGACTTCAAAGATATGATAAGAATCATGTAAATAAAACTCCACATAAGTATAAAATCTATTTGGCAACTGAACTACTAATGTAATTTTTTTATATATACTTTTGTGTGTGTCGGGATTTCACCCTGTTGCCCATGATTATGATGATCATGGCTCACGGCAACCTCAACCTACTGGGCTCAAGTGATCCTTCCACTTCAGCCTCCTAAGTAGCTGGGACTATAGGGACCCGTCACCACACCCGGCTATTTTTTTCTTTTTTGTAGAGACAAGGTCTTGCTATGTTGCCCAAGCTGGTCTTGAACTCCTGGGCTCAAGCAATCCTCCCAACTCAGACTCCCAGAGTGCTGGGATTACAGGTATGAGCCTCTGTGCCTGACCATATTATTATTTTATGCTTATAGTAGAAGTCATTAATCAATAATTTTATAATGCTCTATGTGAGTATTATTAGTATTATTACCAGGGGCAACGTGAACGCTAGGCTTCATTTATTGAATATTAAATTTACTAGAATCCGTGAATAAATATAGAAGACAAGCCCATTAGGAAAACAATTTCCTTCAGAGAGTTTCCAGTGGTTTCGAGAGACAACTGCACAATACTAAAACTTGGTTTGTACCAGTATATTTTAGCAGAATATTAATGAAACTTAACCAGAATTTTGAAAGTTTTGTTGAAAACAAACTAGTATAAAATGCTAAGCAAGTGAGCCAAAAAGATGTTGTAACCTTTAATGATTATTAGAAGTGCCTTAGGCCAGAGATAAACCCAGGCAGTCTCACTAAATAAGCGAATGTTTCAAAAGGGACCTGCTCATCAACAGCCAAGGAAATTGATCTTTAGCTATCACAAAGGGTTGAGATTATTTAGGCAATACGGCATCCATAAAAAGTTAAAGCCCGTATCCTGCACTTACTTATGGCAGAGTGGCCATTTAAGAATGCCAATAAAAGCTGGACAGCTTATTCATCAAGGTGGTACTTCTTCCAAGTTTTGAAAATGGGTGTTTATGCAATCTTGGGGTTTTAAAAAATACTTTATAAATCTATGCTGAATAGAATAAACAGAACTCTACAAGTTAAGAGTCACTGGGACTCGAACATCCTGGCCCGTAGTGTTACAGCGTGTTCTTGGGTGACAGGTGTACCTATGGCTTATAGCTCCAAATAAGTGAAAATATACAAAGTGCACTTACAGTAGAATGTTTCCAGAAACGGACGATTTCCTCAATGTCTGCAGCAGGATTAAATAAAAAGTAGTCTCTCCATTCATTCCAGTCCACTGTCATGGTCCCATCAGCATCAATGCTAAAAATGTTTTAAAATGATTAAAGAATGCAACAGGGCTGGGCGCAGTGGCTCATAGCTGTAATCCCAGCACTCTGGGAGGCGGAAGTGAGAGGACTGCCTGAGACCATGAGTTCGAGACAAGCCTGGGCAACTTGGCAAGACCTTGTCTCTACAATAAGTAAAAAAAATTAGCTGGGCATGGTGGCACGCCCCTGTGGTTCCAGCTACTCGAAAGGCTGAGGTGGAAGGATCACCTGAGCCCAGTAGGTAGAGGCTGAGTGGCCGTGAGTGTGCCACTGCACTCCAGCCTGGATGACAGAGTGAGACTCCTACTCAAAAAAAACAATTTTAATTTAAATTTTAAAAGAAAGAAGAATGCAACAAAATTGGTAAATAAAACTAACACCATTGGTCACTTTACAGAATGACAGTTTCTTTTCCAACTTAACAGTCTTATTAAATTTAAAAATTCCACTCACAAATCTAGGTTGTTAGAAATGTCACCAAGAATTTTATGGTCCAGTTTTCATTATCTAGATAAAAATGAATCCTCAAATTACAGAGAGCTCATTAAAGACTCCTCTCAGCACTCTGTCAAGCTCTAAGGCAATGAGCTAGAAAACAAAACTGGGAGATAAGGCATTGGGAGACAGTGAGGAGGGAACGTGTGACCCACTTTTTCTTGTACTCACTGGATCAGGAGGATATTTCTCAATGTTCTGTTGCAACACATGAATATAGCTTTAAAATACACTCAATTTCCTCCAAGCTAAAGAAAATTAGTAGTGACTAACAAATCAAACTCTTGGCAACTGGGCCTTTGAGTCTTAGGATATCTCATTTTCAACATGAAAATTAACATAATGTAGTCTTAAATATTTGTCATTAACTTTTTCCTTGTTTTACGAGTTTCTTGGCAATCATACCATTTGTACCTGCTTTCCCCTAAAAGCAATTCTGAGTGTGTCACGATTCTGTTTTCTTCCTACTGTTTTTTTTTTTTTTTTTATCTACTGTCAGCTCCTGAAGTGGCTGGCATCAAGAAGGTGCTCATTTATTTGTTGAATTGATGGATGTCGCTTTTAAAAAAGTGTTGGTGCCTCCTACAAATTTTATTCTGTAATCTGTGTGAAAATGATGCATAAAGATGACAGTCAAATAAAATACAGTTTTCAGATGTTCATTCTTGTGTTTTCTAGTACCGCTTTTTATCTGGACCTGTATGGGAAATTGTCCTAACACACGGGTATTAACTTTGCATATCTGCATTAGAGCCCTGGTCACTACTTCTAACTTTATTCTGGATTGTAATATTTACAGCCCTGTTGTTATCATTACTTTCTATGTTAATGGAATTGTGCACTGTTTGACCCCAACACCCAACCTCCCGCATACGAGCATCTTCCACAAGCCAAAAACTTCTGTTGTTGTTCACTGATATCACCACAGTGTCCAGAACAGTGCCTAGCATAGAGTAAATATTTATTGAATGAATAAATTAACTATAAATTGTGTAGCTCAAAGCTACAGAACGCAGGTATAAACAAACTTCTTAGGGAAGACAGTCTCACTGTGGGCTTAACTTGTATTTCTCTTCCAATTACTAATGAGGGTGAGCATCTCTTACCGTGTTCATTCACTATTCACGTTTCCCCCTGTGTGCAATGCTCAGTTCATGTCTCATGCCCATTTTTCTAACAGGTTGTATGTCTTTTCCTTATTTACATAGTTCTTTATTTAGTTCATTCTAATCCTTAGAGTTCTAAGTGGGCCAATGCTTTCTCTTTGTCCTTTCACTTTATTTATGGCACCCAAGTATAGATGCCCTTAGTTCTGGTGGATCTGAATCTATCAATCTTTTCATTTTTGGCTACTGCCTTTTGTGTCTTTTTTTTTTAATTCTTCCCTACACTGAGATAGACACTTCTCCCACCACCCTGCCAATAAGGTGTTTCAGCTTAACTTTCACATTTAGATAGACGTTTGTGGATGAGAAGAGGTAGGTATCCAACTACTTCTGTCTGCATGGGCACAAGCATCATTTATCACCTAGTCTCTCCTTTTCCTGGGGATTTACAGAGCTCCTTCTCTCATGTGACAAGTCCAAAATATGGAGGGGCCTGCTTTCAGGCTTTCTACCACATTCCACTTGTTAACTTGTCTATTTCTGAAGCAATACCACTGTCTTAATTTTGGCTTATTAATAACTCTTATTAATAACTCTTAAAAAGCTCCTGGCTTCAAGATTCTTTGAGGTTCTTCAAGAATGGCTTGGTTTTTCTGAGGCCTTTGCCCTTTGTATAAATTTGAGACTCAGCTGGACAAGTTCCTCAAAAAAACATTTTTAATGATACTGAATCTCTATCACCAATTTGGAGAGAAGGGATATCTTTTCTGCACCGAGTCTTCTTTAATGCCTTCTCATGAAATTTTAAGTTGCTCTTACAGATGTACTGATGGTGGTATATTGTTTACATACAGCTGATTCCATCTGCTAATAATTTCTTTAAATTTTTACCTATATGTCATAAGTGATATTGGCCTATAATTTTCCTCTTTCATTACTTGTCTGCTTTTGGTATTATAGTGATAATGGCCTCACAGAAAGGACTGGATAGGGTACTCCTACACTCTAGAAATGTTTGTAGATCTGTTTCTGAATAGTTTCAAGAACCATCGGAGGCCAAAGTTTTCTTCATGGGAAAAATTTTTTTTTTGAGTTGGAGTCTCACTCTGTCACCCAGACTGAAGTGCAGTGGCACACTCCCAGCCACCGCAGCCTCGACCTGCTGCTGGGCTCCTCCAAGTAGCTGGAACTACAGGCGCGCGCTACCACGCCCGGCTAATTTTTTGATTTATTGTAGAGATGAGGTCTCGCCAAGTTGCCCAGGTGGGTCTCGAACCCGCCGGCTCAGGCAATCCACTCACCTCAGCCTCCCAAAGGGCTGGGATTACAGGCTGAGCCACCAAGCCTGGCGGGAAAATTTTTAATTACCAATACAATCTCTTCAATTGTTTAGGTACTACCAGCTATTTCTTCTTCATTCCATTTTGGTTTGTTTTCTAGAAATTCATCTATTTAGGCCAGGCACAGTAGCACACACCTATAATCCCAGCAATTTGGGAGGCCAAGGTAAGAGTATTGCCTGAGCCCAGGGGTTCAAGACCAGTCGCAACTTGGCGAGACCTCATCTCTACAATAAATCAGGAAAAATTAGCCAGGCATGGTGGCACATGCCTGTAGTTCTAGCTACTTGGAAAGTTGAGGGAGAAGGATCACCTGAGTCCAGCAGGTCGAGGCTGCAGTGGCCATGAGCGTGCCACTGCACTCCAGCCTGGGTGACAGAATGAGACTCCGACTCACAAACAAAAAAAAAAGAAAAGAAAAGAAATTCAACAATTTAATATATTTTAAAATGTACTAGCATAAAATTATTCATATTTTATTAGTTTTTAAAAAGTTCTGATGTGCCTATTTGCAACCGAACATAATTTATGTACATCTCACTTCCCTATTTTTTTTTTTTTTTTCATTAATCTTTCCAGAGGTTTGCCTTTTCCAAAAACCAACTTTTGGCTTTGTTGATCCTGTTGTCTTTAGTGTTTCCTTCTTTCAATCTGCTTTGAGATTATTCTGGGTTTTCTCCCATAACTTAGCACATTAATTTTCATGCTTAATTCTTTTCTTTTTTTTTCTTTTTTTTTTTTTTGAGTTGGAGTCTCACTCTGTCCCCCAGACTGGAGTGCAGTGGCCGCTCCCAGCCACCGCAGCCTCGACCTGCTGGGCTCCAGTGATCCTTCAGCTCAGACTTCCAAGTAGCCAGAACTACAGGCGCGTGCTACCACACCTGGCTGATTTTTTTAAATTTATTGTAGAGATGAGGTCTCGCCAAGTTGCCCAGGTGGGTCTCGAACCCGCGGGCTCAGGCAATCCACTCACCTCAGCCTCCCAAGGCACGGGATTACAGGCTGAGCCATCGAGTCCAGCTTTTTTTTTTTTTTTTTTTTGAGTGTCTCACTCTGTCACCCAGGCGGAGTACAGTAGCACAACCACAGTTCACCACAACCATAACCTCCCAGGCTCAAGCAATTCTCCCTCCTCAGCCTCCCAAATAACTGGGACTATAGGTGCACACCACCACACCTGGCTAATTGTTTTGGTAGAGACAAGGTCTCACTATGTTGCACAAGCTTGTCTCAGACTCCTGGCCTCAAGCAATCCTCCCGCCTTAGCCTCCCAAAGTGTTGGGATTACAGGCATGAGCCACCACTCCCAGCCAGTTCTTTTCTAACAAAAGCTTTAAGACTGCAAAATTCCCCTTGGCTGGGCTTGGTGGTTCAGCCTGTAATCCCAGCACTTTAGGAGGCCAAGGCAAGTGGACTGCCTGAGCCCGCGGGTTCAAGACCAGCCTGGGCAACTTGGCAAGACCTCGTCTCTACAATAAAAAATTTTTTTAAAAATTATCCAGGCATGGTAGCACGCACCTGTAGTTCTGGCTACTTAGACAGCTGAGACGGAAGGATTGCCGGAGACCAGCAGGTCAACACTGGAGTGGCTGTGAGAGTGCCACTGTACTCCAGCCCGGGTGGCAGAGTGAGACGCCAACTCAAAAAAAAAAATTTCCCCTAAGTGCCACCTTAGAAATATCCCATGAGGTTCGATGTTTTCAAGTCAAAGCATCCTTGAATTTCCACTTACGATTTCCTCTTTGATCCATAACTTTGTTTAAAGTTACTGAGAAGAACATGCCATATTTTAAAATACTGGTGTTTTTATAATTGATTTGTTATTGACTTCTAACTTAGTGTACAGTAGTCAGAGAAGGTAGTCTTTGTGATACCAACTTTCTGAATTGTGTTGAACCTGGCTTTATGGCCCACAGTAAAATCAATTTTTATATATGTTCCATATATACCTGAGAAAAAATATTTTCTGATTTTTTAGTGCAATGTCCTATTAGATATGTCCATTAAATCAAGCTTGTTATTTATTTAAAACTGTTTGTCTTCATTCAAATTTTTTTTCTGCTTGACCTATAAAATACAGAAAGAACTCTGAAAATTTCTCTATCTCCAGAATTTAATCTGTTTGAAAATTGTATTTCTTTGTGGTGAACTTAAAAATGTAGTGAGGCTATTTTCATTCATACTTTTTACCCTAGAATGTATTTGTCTGATATTGCCAGCCTTCTCAGGGTAAGACTTTGTTTTGCTTTTCCTTTCATCTCACGATCTCTGTCTTCTGACAAACTTTATATTAATCTGTATTACTTGAAGACCGCTCTTAGTCTCCACCCACCCCAAGCCCCCAGGAAAAGAGAGCTTCATTTAGTGTGCCTCACTGGGAATACATATGAAGGGAAGACAGGACCCAACATTATCGCAGGGCACATTTTGGTGCTTTTCACTGCACTTGAACTTATGTCTCCCATATCACCTTTTGCGTTCTACTTACTTCCTTGTCTCTATGACTTTTTTCATCTTTCTCCTCAGTGTTGGACTGTCTAAACTTTATACTCGTTTACTTATGCACATTAATTTTCAGCCTTAATTCCTTCCCTCCCAGGTTTGGAAGTTATATACACCAGTCCTATAAGTTCAGCAGTTCACCTTAAAATGTTACCATATATAATACCTATTTTTTAAAAGTCTCAAATCAATGTCTGATCCTACGTTCTTAAATAAGATGGGAATTTTAGAACAGTTTAAAATAAATTATCCTTTCCTCTCCTGACTTACATAACATTATCGTCTAGTGTTGTAGTTGTTTTTCATAAATCCCACAAATTGGTCATTATATTTATTGTTATTATTATGATTATATTCATAGCTGTTTCCAATAAGCCACTCAAACAATCCACAAACCACGAGTTAAGAGGTCCACCATGGTTCGAGAGCACGCCATTGCCCGTATGTGCTGCTTCCTGCATTCATGGCTACACATGTCCTTTCCTCTACCTGGAATGTCCCTGCACCCACCCATTCACCAGGATAACTTCTCATTCTCCAACATGATCTTCTATATTTTCTGAGGGCTCACTATGGCAACGTGCTGGGCACAAAACAGTTAACCAGATTCACAGGGTCTGCGCCCTCAAAACCTATAATGTAGTAGGAAGAACAAGCACTAAACAATAGCGAGTAATAGCTAATATCATTGAACACTTGGCAGCACTGTTCTAAGCAAGAGGACAATGTTAAATGTTAACTCATCCGATCCTTCAAATACGCCCATGAACTCACCACACCTCCCATTTTATAGACGGAGAAAGAGAGGTTCAGTACTTTGTCAGTCACAGGGCAGGTAAGTAGAGTGAAATTAAGTACCTCAACTCCGGAATTCTAACTGCAGGAACTGAACTTCTAACCACTCCGCCACACCAATAACAAAACACAAGAGCCATGAACAGAACAAGTTACAGAGACAAAGACTAACAGGAGTGAGGCATGGGAGAGGGCGCCTTCAGATCCAGTGATGCCTCTGTCCAAGGTGAGAACCAGAGGCTCATGAAGGGTAAAACAGAGTTGAGTCCCTTGGGCAGTGGGAACTGCAAATAAAAGCCTCTGAGTTAGAAAAGACCTCAGTGAATTTAAAGATCAGAAAGAGGGGGCACATGCCTGGCATCCCAGTGAGGCAGGGTAACTAGCACAGGTTAGACATAGATAGATAAATTTCCCATAGGCAGGTTTTAAGAAGCATTCAGACATTTTAAAAATTACCTTTTACTGCAGGCCAAGCAGACAGTCTACCCCTCGGCAACTCAAAAGAAAACGACACCATATGCAAGACTAGGACAGCCTAACCTTTCAATTCATAGCTTAGCATCATAATCTCTAGGAATCTTTCAGGTTCCCTGTCACGGAAAGTCAAAGATCACCCCTTAACTGGCCAAAGCCACAGAAAGGATAATAAGACCACCTTTTAGCTAAGGAGCTTGTGGATTGGAAATGTCTAGCAGGTCTCCTATGAGAAACTATGTGGTCAGGAAAAGACCCCTCCCCTTGTCTCCTCTCATCAGGAGGCCAGAGATGTCAATCTCTCTGGAGCCATGGCTACTTGGACTCCATCCACTAGCATATCAATAACTAGGTAGCCATTTCTAGTTTGCAGTTGAAAGCAAAAAGCACAGTTTTTCTTCTTTGAAAAACTTGCCCATGGCAGGTCTTTCTGCCATGAATCTTCCTTCTTCCTTTCCTTTCTTGCTAATAAACTTTGTTTGAAAACTTTGCTGGTCACTCTAAAACTTATTTTAGAAACGAGCCAAAGAATCCACAGGTGTTACGCCACATCCCACCTGGCATCACCAGCACTCCACAAGGAATGATGAGGTACAAGGAAAGCTTAAAAGCCACACTTACAAAGCTCTCAGCAGGAAATTAAAATGCCAGTCAAAAACAGCTGTCAATAAGATGAAGAGCTTACCTCTGAAGAATCAACTCTGCTTGTTGTTCAGAAATAGTTAGACCCAGGGTCTGGAGAGACTGGACAATTTCTGCAGCCTCAATTTTTCCTTTAAAAAAAAAAAGACAAGGGCATAAACGCAGACTCAGAACTGACAAGGGTTTTAGAAACCATGAATTTCATATCTCTCATTTAAGAGAAAACTTTGAACAGATTCAGGCAAAATTATGCATTTAGGTGAGTTATAGATTTGCTTAAATATGTATCATAACATCACCACTCAATTTTAAAAAATACATTAAACAAGCATACTTTTTTCATTCAGTAATTATAGATAAATAATAATATTCTTCTAAAGAAAAGACCAAGTGCTCAAGTGACGCAATTAAGAAGTAGCAGAACTGAGATTCAAATCAAGATATTCTAACTCCAAAGCAAATTCAATTAAATTAGGGTCTATGCATTTAAAATGGACCTAGTTCCACATGTTAATAATATACTAGATTTTTATTATGCACAAAGTCATATTGTATGACTGAGCTAAAGAGAAACAGTAGACAAGGAAATGGAGCCAAAGTCTGGACTAGTCTTTAAGAAATCTGGCAGTAAAAATCAAAAGAGCAAGGAAAAAAGGAGAACAAAAGCAAGAAAATGTTTAGTATCAGAGAAATTAAAGCATATTGGCAGATGGAAGAAGAACAATCAGAAGAGAAGAAGAAAGAGAAAATATAAAATAAAGCAATATAGTTGGGCATGGTGGCTCACGCCTGTAATCCCAGCACTTTGGGAGGCCAAGGTGGGAGGATTGCTTGAGCTCAGGAGTTCAAGACCAGCCCAGGCAACACAGCAAGACCTCGTCTCTACAAAAAAAAATTAACAAGATGTGATGGTATGAGCCTATAGTCCCAGCTACTTGGGAGGCTGAGGTAGAAGGATCACCTGAGCCCAGGAGGTCAAGGCTGCGGTGAGCCATGATCTGTGCCACTCCATCCAGCCAAGGCAACAGAATGAGACTCCAACTCAAATAATAAAATAAAATAAAGCAATACAGAAGCACTATTATATTTTCCTCAAGCAGTTCACAGGCTCCTGAGAATTCTAGGACTAATATACATGAAATAGGATGAAACAAAACAAAGTAAGAGAGCATCTGGTACCAAAGCAGCACCAACAGCAAACTTCTCCAGAAAAAGAGGAAGACAAAAATGACTGTTAGTAGTGAGTGGAAAGACTTAGTCTCAGAGAAGGGACCCTGAAGAAATGATAGGGTTGTGTGAAAACCCTCCCGGGGAGAGGAAAGAAACAGCGTGTCTGGACAATGTAAGGGCAGCCAGAGGCATCATCTGTTGACAATGAAATTCTTCTAATACCATTCGACTACTCGCCTTTAGAATAGCACTCTTAAAGAGATGCAGCCAATGCTCAGTGATTCCCAACAGTCATGGTCTACAGAGTCACTGTGGATACTGAATTAGCAAACCTTAACCCAGGCTCCTACAGGAAATACAGGGTCAGGTTCCTGTGAGCCTCTGATCACAATGCTTTGTCAACAAAGCAATATATAACATTGTCTTCTGTGTGTTTCTGTTCAAAAGCCCCTCATTTAGTAGAGACTGTTGATTCACTAACACTGAATTCAGGGTGAAACTTATCTAACACACATACTTTCTCCATGAGGCACACCATGGCTTTCTTGTACCTAAACAGCATTTCAACACCAAATTTGGGGAACATTTTACAAAGCATAATTACCAACAAAAAATATAAAAATGCAAGCCCCAGCACAAAACAGACTTTGATAAGGACACTTGTTTGTTTCTAGGATGTGAGCTAAAACAGGAAGGTGAGTACCACCTCATTCTACTCAGCTGGAATGTGCATGCTGAGCCACTCAAGATGTTCATTGCTCTGTGTTATGTCCATGAATGCAAGAGAAAGTGCTGCGAGTATACATTTTAGGGTTGCGTTTGGCATTAAATGTTAGCAAGTAGGCAAATGTGCAAGCACAGAATCTCTGAATAATGAGCTTCAACCATAACATGCTTTGCTTTAAGCAAGACTGATACATAAAAATATGAAACTGTCTCAAAATATACAAACAAAAATTAAGAGAACACTGTTTACATTTGCTATGAATGCACTATTAAAATTACATCTTTGATTATTTCCTCTGGTTCATTTAGAATTTTCTGAAATGGACAACTGATGTGTGTACTGGGATGATCGACCTCTCGTTATCTGCAGTCGATCCATCTCCCAGCCACTGCTTGCCTAACAGTACACAGATAATCTTATCTCTGCAACTGAACTGTAGAGGGTCCAGGGTGGATGAAAGTCTGCAGGGAAGAAGGAAAGCTGATTGTAAGAACTGAGTTTTGCTGGAAGATTGGACTAAGGCTAGACTTGAGGGCATACGATGTAAAGATTATTCGAGGCAACAAACATTCCAATAGTACTACTTTCCACCATGAACTCAGTTCTTCCTGGCCGAATGACCATCAAAACCTTCAAAGAGTTTAGTTGTTTGTTTGAGGAAACTTGCTTTGAATTTAACTTTAGTTAATATTCAATCTCAATCAGGGGCTGGCAAACTATAACCCTCAAGCCACATAAGGCCTGTTGACTGTCTGTGTAAATAAAGTTTTACTGAAACAAAACCATGCCCATTCATTTACATTTTGCCCATGGCTGCTCTGTGGTCCCATGGCAGAGGTGAGTAGCTATAAGTGAGACCACTTGGCCTACAAAGCCAAGATATTTATTATCTGGTCTTTTACTAACAGAGTTTGCCAACTCCTCATATGATCCATATTTTCTGTCCATCTATTTGTATAAACTGTATAACAAGTCTGAGAATGGGATGACCCTGACTATTCATAAGTAAATAGGAGCTTAAGGCTGCATTATAATTTTTATAAGTTCCCTCTTCTTATTAAAGGTTACCTCTAGTGACGAGGGCTTAATGACTCCATTTCTAACTAGGATTAGATAAGGTCACCAGGGCAGGGACTCCATGATGGGACTGGTGGCTTTATACGAGGAAGAGGAATTTAAGGTAGCAAACATGCTCTGTGATCCCAAAAGGTCATGATGCGGTAAGAGGGGCCTCAGCAGATGTAGCCCTCAACCTGGAACTTCCTAGCCTCCAGAACCATAAGAAATAAATTTCTTTTCTCTATAAATTACACAGTCTTTGGTATTCTATTACAGCAACACAAAACAGACTAAGATAAACTCCAAGCTATTAATCTAAATAAAGAAGCCATAATTCCAACCAAAAGGTACATATCTAACTTTATATGCTACTGTCTTTCTAACTTTCAGGATCAGAGTACCATCTCTAAATTAATTCTGTCACAGACTACCAAATGCAAGATAATCTGAATTTAACAATTTTTAAAATTATAAAATTTGAATGTTTTAAAAAATTTTAGAATGGACAATAGTTTTAAATTGTTTTTAATATTTTAGAATGTACAATAGTTATGCCTATATATGAGCAAAAACAAATTATCTCTTACCCAGAGGGCAAGAAAACATAATTACTATTTTCAACACATAGCTTTAAGTCAAATCAATGTAATGGTCCATAGTGAACATTTTACAGCAGGCCTTACCCACAGTTTTTAATTCAACAATGTATTTCATCACATTGCAAAGTAATGAAAAATAAAAGCTATCTGTAAGTTTTCTTCCCTAAAAATATAGACTCTACATGAAAATCACATTACTAAAAAAAAAATTAACACAAGTAATAATTATCATCTAAAAAAGAGAGACTAAATACACATTCTTTTAGACCCTTGGAAGCATGGGAGGCTTCTTCACAGTTGGTGATGAATAAAAAAGAAAGACACACCATCATTATTTTTGTCCAAACTTTTAAATGCCAATTTCATTTTTTTCTCGTGGTCTTTAAGGTACTTCATAAATTCTTCAAAATCCAGTTTCCCATCTTTGTTGATATCTCCAGTAGTAAAAATTTTCTACAAAAAAAAAAAAGAGAGAGATATTTTATTGCCAATATGGGCTAAAGTACGAAATTACTTGGACATATATTTCAAGTAGATTGGCTGTTCTCCTAGAAGATGAAAGAATCAATTTTTGGCCAGATATATCATTATTCATATGGCAAAGATCTGTAACAAAAATAACTAAATCACCACAAAAAGATTACAGCTCTTGTGTTAAATTTTCAATTGGAAAAATGATGCATTGATTTTTATAAAACATGATGTTTCTAAGGCTAATATAATCACACCCCAAATTTCTTGACACGTACTTTATAAACCCCAAGATAGAAGACAAATACATACCTAGCATAGTAGTTAAATATCTAAAATAGTATTTTTCTCTTTGATTTCCAAAATTAATTATTTTCCTAAATATGACCCTTATAAAAAGCTGTTATATCAAACTGTCCACCTTTTTTTTTTTTTTTTTGTGTTGGAGTCTCACTCTGTCATCCAGGCTGGAGTGCAGTGGCATGCTCACAGCCACTGCAGCCTCGACCTGCAGAACTCAGGTGATCCTTCCACCTCAGCCTTTCAAGTAGCTAGAACTACAGGTGCGCACCACCACGCTCAGTTCATTTTTTTATTTATTGTAGAGACGAGGTCTCACCAAGTTGCCCAGGCTGGTCTTGAACTCCTGGACTCAGGCAATCCTCTCACCTCCACTTCCCAAAGCACTGGGATAATAGGCGTAAGCCACCACGCCCAGTCTTGTCCACTTCTATTAACAGAAATCATTGCTTTTGAGAAAGAAATAAGACCTTATGAAATTTGATATTACATGTAAACTCTCTCCTACCACCACCCAAAATATAACACTGCTGCCTATTAAGACACTCACAATCACCTACTAGGAGCCTACAAATCCTATTGTTCTGATGTCCCACTCTTCTAGGTAAACAATGCCACACTGTGGCAGGATGGAGTAACAGTCAGACTCCAAGCTCAGCAACAGATCCAAAACTTGTGATCTCAAATAAAGCTGCACTTAGTGGAAGACTTATGGTTTCAAATGCATAATTAGAAAAGAAGAAAGACTAGAAATCAGTGATCAACCATTGAGGCTTACCTCAATCTCAAGAAAAAAAAAATAAGCAAAAAAGTTGAAAGAAAGAGCAAAAAGTAATGAAAACTAAAACACACCATTGGGAGGATCAACAAAGTCAAAAGACGGCTCTTTGAAAAGACTAATAAAACTGATAAATTCTTGAAATTGGCAAATAACCAATATCAGAAAGAAAAGATGAAAATTGCTAGATACTATAGACAATATTATTAAAAGTCATACATCAAAAACATAAAAACGAGATAAAGTAGATAAATGTTTATGAAAGCAACTTACTAAAAATTGACATAAGACTACAGAGTAGTCCTGTAAGTATTAAGGAAATTTAATCTATAATTTTAAAACACTTCCATGAAGAAAAATCCAGGCCCATATGGTTTTAACAGTAATGTCTACTAAACTTTTAAGAATGAAACCCATTTTCCAGAGATCTGAAAAGGTGAGATATTTCCCAACCCATCTTATGAAGTAGGTATATTCTTGAATCTAAAGCCTAACAGGAACATCACCAAAAAAGGAAAATTGCAAGCAATGTCACCAGTGCAATAGATGCAAAAGTCCCAAATAAAATGTTAGCAAATCAAATCTAACAATGAATAAAATAAATTATCCATTATACCTACAGTCATGTGCCATATAATGACATTTTGGTCAATGACAGACCGCATGTATGACAGTGATCTTATAAGATTATAATATCATATTTTTATTGTACCTTTTCCATGTTTAGATATACAAATATTTACCATTGTGTTATAATAGCCGGCAGTAT
The DNA here is from genome assembly GCA_963574415.1 of Tarsius wallacei. NCBI lineage: Eukaryota > Metazoa > Chordata > Mammalia > Primates > Tarsiidae > Tarsius > Tarsius wallacei. The sequence continues at coordinate 23,006 of CAUYQG010106514.1, forward strand.
TCAGCAGAGTAACAAGCTGTATGGGTTTGCAGCCTAGTAGCAACAGACAATACCATACAGCCTAGGTGTCTAGGTAGTAGGCTGTACCATCTAGGTCTGTGTAAGTACGCTCTATGATGTTTGCACAAAGATAAAACTGCCTAATGACATATTTCTCAGAAGGTATCCTCATTGTTAAGTGATGCTTTACTGTGTATGTATATGTATGTATAATATACAGATAACATACAATATGGATGTATTCCAATAATGCCAGGTTGAGTTTACATTAAAACAACAACAAAAAGAAATTTTGTAATTTACCACATTAACAGAATAATAGAGAAAAATCAAATGATCATCTTAATAAACATTTGATGGGTTCAACATCATTCAATGATTAAAAACTCAGCCAACTAGGAACAGAGAGACCCTTCCTTAGTCTGATAAAGGGTATCTGCAAAGAATGCTAGTCTTTTTTGTTTAAACTAGTCTGAGTGGGATTCTCTTACCTGCAACCTACATAGCCTTGATTTAAATACCTTCAACTAACACTGACAGTTTCAAAAGCAAACACATTGGTATGACACCACGGAAAAGTAACTGTGACTACTTAATTCCTTTTACAAATTAGATCGAGCATACTCTTCACCTGGAAATTGTTTTCTGATGACGCAAAACATCTACTAAGTAAGACCTGCATGATCCAAGAGAAAATGTCACAGCATTCTGGGGTCCCATTTAGGTACCGAAGTGTCATCTGTCGTGGTTTGTATTTGGGCAATGGAAATATCAGTGAACAGGAATTGCTACCCAGCAAAAGGGATGTGCCAATACTATGACACTGGGTTTTTGAGAAAAGAAAAGCTTTTCATTACAAGTCGGCCCACAGGGACAGAAATCCAGCTCAAATCTGTCTCCCCTGCCAGCTTTAAGGAAGTGATTTTGTTAGGAAAGGCTCAGGGGGTGGATTCCGGGCTGGGTAAGTGATGGGTGGAAGAAAAAGGGAGGGCCAGAAAGTCCTGGCCATGCGCCGTAACCACCTCGTGCTACTTCACAGATCGCACATGCAAATGTGGGGGGAGTTAACATCACACATGCAGTGGCAACTTGGCTGTGACATCACCAAGCTCATTCTCCAGTTGGCCATATTGGTTCCAGCGTTGTTATCTCATAAGTGGAAAAAATTTCAGTGTTTCAGCAAGTTGTTTTATCTGTCATCCTGCAAACTCAATAACTTGGAATTCATTGGTTTCTCAACTCTCTGGGGCACAGTGTCACTGTCATTTTGGAAATCACAAGTTCAAGCACATCCCTGACCCCATCTCTGAACAGGTCTATTTTTTTACCCATCCTGCTGCAACCTTTCTTATGGATAGTAAAGACCCCTGGAGTTACAACTGCCTGTAACTTGACTTCACGGCACAGGAGTCCCCTCTTGGCTGTAGTTTCACTCTCCACAGTTTCAGTGACCCATCAATCACCACAGTCAGAAAACAGTAAGTGGAAAACTCTAGAAAAAATCCATAGGTTTTAAATCGCACATTCTAAGCAATATGACGAACTCTCACATTGTCCCACTCCATTCTGCCCAGGAGATGAATGTCCCTTTATCCAGTGTATCCACACTGTAGACACTGCTTGCCTATTAGTCACTCTGTAGCCATATTAGTTATCAGATATATATATTATATATATATATAAAATATATATATATATATGGGGGCCAAAAAAATGTATACACATTTTAAGCTATGTTATCTATGTATTAGTATAAATATACACACACACACATATATATATACGGGGGTACAAAAAATGTATACACATTTTAAAAGATGTTATCTGTGTATTACTTTTCGAACTGGAATTAAATCACAGTAGCAATGTGTAGTATGATGTTCACTCAACCGTGCTTCCTCCATTTTCGTTGACTGTCCTTCCTGTCACATGGTGATGCTAGCGTTCATTTGATGAACGCTAGCATCTTTTGAGTGAACATCATACTTAAAATGTGTGTACATTTTTTGGCACTCTCGTATATAGTATGTACAGGGTTCAATACTATCCACGGTTTCAGGCATCCAGTGGGGGTCCTGGACCATATCCCTGGCAGATAAAAGGGGAACCACTGGAATATGAAAGAACGAGGGTTCCCATTTTGAATTTTCTTGTATAGTCTTCTGTAGAAATAAATGAAGACCAACCAAATGAGAAAAACAAAAGCCTGAGCTTGCTCTAGCAATGGAGTCGGCCACCCTCATTTGTGTTCTGGCAGCCTTAAAGGCAGGCAGAAGAGAGAGAAGGCTTTATGGAGAAATAAAAGGAAGCTTCAGATATTTCCCACCTGGAGGCTGCTGGCTGGGGAGGAGTGGGTGGGCTGACCAGGGGCATCCTATGTGACTGGATGGGGTGCATCTTTACTTTTCTCTGGTTGGTCCTAGTTGGAAGTGAGGAAAAAAATTAGGGAGACTGTCAGTTATTTGGGGCCGATTGTTCCAGAAGTGACTGCTTAGCTGCCTGTATTGTCACTAGAGAGAGGAGCTGGACTTCCTGCAAGTCTGACAGAACAGGCTGGTTGCCTGGTCTGTTTATTGCAGACTAGGGGCTGGTTTTCCGGCAGGTTACTGTAGTTTGTGGGTCAAAGTTCTTTTCTTATTTATGGCCTGACCATTATCCGTTTGCATATTCAGTTTCCCAGCTTCACAGTAAAAAGCAAAACAAAATACCATTCAAAAAAACCTACTAGATGGTTATCACAATAAAACATCGTCTCTTTTGCATCTTAACACCACACAATGTAAGCACCATTTCTATTTTTAATCAATTGAATTCTGTCTATATAAACAAATGTTCCTACCAGGGAAGGTAGAGACATGTGGGAAAAGACCTCATGTCGGAACTTCCTAGAGATGTGACTGTCACCTGAGGAAAAGCCACAACAGTGCTCCTCCGTGTGACTGTGCAGAGCACTTCAGGGAAGCCTCTCCTTTGGTTTGGTATGTGAGCCCTCATCGGTCATCACTGGGTGTGCAAAGCTTTGATATGACTCACACCATCACTTACCAAAAAGCAAAAACCGGTGTTTTCATCAGGAAAAACTGTGATTCAAGGGATCGAACTTGTTTATGGCACAATCCAAAATCTCTAGTTTGTGTCAAATAATCAATTACAAGTCACTTTGTAATCTAAATAAATGAGTGGCTTTAAGCAAGAAGAGCATTTAACTTTAAACAACCACCAAAAACAACTTCCGTTTTTTGTAGGTATTTTTAGGAATTAAGAAGCCCAAGGGAACTTTGCAGAGACAACATTTTGAACTGGTCTGGTCCACAGGCCTCTGATATCACAGATGAGGAAACCAGGATGCCGTGCTTGGAATATGGAATGTGCTCAAAATAGAACTGTTGGATGATGGAATGGATGCTTAAAGATGGCCAGTAATAGGCACAGAGCACAAGGGAGGGGTCAGCAGTTGCTGGGCACTACTGGGAGGAGAGGGAAAGAGCACCAGATGACAGTCCAAACTTCACCTGCGTGCAGCCTACTAATGTAGTTAATCCTCACTTGTACCCCACATCTCCACAATTTACAAAACAAAAAAAAGAACAATTATTATGACAGCACATCAAAAAAAAACCAAAGACTTCCAAAGTTCCCACGGCTTACAGGAAGGATTTAACTAAATCTTAACAGCACTCAACCAACAGTTTTTAGCACTAAAGACCAATTATCTGAAATGAATTCAATAGCCCTTATACTCATGATCCAAAGAACAAATATAATTGGAAAGTAATAATTTAGCACAATAATAACCTCCAAATAGAAAATAACTTTGAGGTCGGGCTCGGTGGCTCAGCCTGTAATCTCAGCACTTTGGGAGGCCAAGATGAGTGGATTGCGTGAGCCCGCAGGTTCGAGACCCACGTGGGCAACTTGGCGAGACCTCATCTCTACAATAAATCAAAAATTAGCTGGGCGTGGTAGCGCACACCTGTAGTTCCAGCTACTTGGAAGGCTGAGGCGGAAGGATTGCCGGAGCCCAGCAGGTCGAGGCTGCGGTGGCCGGGAGCGTGCCACTGCACTCCAGTCTGGGCGACAGAGTGAGACTCCAACTCAAAAAAAAAAAAGAAAGAAAATAACTTTGAAATACAGCAATGAAAATCTGCACAAGGCATCACACATGGAGAAGGAGTCTGTGCTCTAGCCTGCTGGGAAAGAGACGGGTTCACAAAGGAAGTGATGTCCACGTTCGGTAGTGGTAAGTAAGGTCTGATAATTAAGGCAAGCCTCGCACTGAGGAAACCCCAAGAATACAAGCTAGACAGCCCACCTTCCACAACAGAAACCGAAACATGACATTAAAGAATCTCCACCGCCACCCCACTCCTCAACACACAGACAGTGCCGATCCCAGTTTCCCAAACTGAGTGGGGAGTGTCTTCGGCCCAGATGCCCACATAGGCAGCAAATGACAGGTAAGCACATTGAGCAAGGTGACCCAAAAGGAGGCTGAGGCTAGCATCTTCAGAACACCTGAACCTGGAGGTTTTGTGATAGGGAGAAAACTGAGGACTATGCCAGAAAAAAGTGTTAGCTCTGTTGGGTTACTCTTAATAAACCGTAATGCTGTCAACCACCTGAACACTACAGGGGGCCCGAGTCAAGCATGGGAACGAGTAAATTTGGCTTCACCCCTCTCTGCCCAATGCCTCTCTATAGCACCCAGCCCCGACATCTCTGATCACAGCCGCAGAGGCCCAGAGACTGAACAACCCCTAGACGCTGCAGGGCCTTCCTGAAGCTCAAAACAGTCAGGATCTGACTTCATCTGTCCCGGTACCAAGACATCTTCATAGAGAGAGGCCATCTGGCATGTCTCCACAGCAGGGGTGGTCCACACTGCAGTCCTGTGAGTCCCAGAGGTAAAAGTGTGAGGGACAAAGGGGACGACCTCTGTCCACCACTCGTCCAGTGGGAAGAGACCTTAGACACGGCCTCCCCGGAGTCACACACAAAGTACATCCACCGGCCAAAGCGCTGGAAGGATATGGCTCATTGTAAGGGCTCCAGGGCAGAGTTGCATGCAGGACCCAGATCTGGGTGGGGCTGTCCTAGAGGCCATGCGGAGAGGCCGTGAAGTTCTGCTGCACCCCCAGGTAAGACGTCCTGGTGCCCATTCCAGGAGGAGCTCAAAACACATGACTCACTCCTCTTCCCGAGAAACTTCTGGAAGGACCCCAGCACAAGGCTGTCCAAAAGCAGAGCTTCCTTTTAGAGAAAAGTAGGTGGAGGGGTGTTGGGATGTGGGCTGTTACACTGGAAGTGACTGGTGGTGGAGGCAGCCAACATTTTTTTTTAAACGTGTTTGGTCACACCTGTCTAGGAAGCCTCTTCTAAGGT
>CAUYQG010106515.1:0-15681 GCA_963574415.1 Tarsius wallacei
GGTGCTGTAATGGGCTGGCTGTTAAGAAGACTCACTCTACCACAGCTGGTCCCAGTCCCTTTCACATGGTTCCCTGGGCCTTGTGATGGTTCTTGATTAAAGTCCTTTTCTAGAACTCGGGTTCACCATTCTTTCCTTCTCCCTTGTTCTAGTCTCTCTTCTTCTGTGCTCTAGTTTCTCTTTTCTTTTTTCTTTTTTTAAAATAAATTTCTTCTTTTAAAGATGTGTGGAGTACAATTTAGGGTTGGGTACACAAATGTTCATTATGAAGATACCCTTGTAGATAAGTTGTGCCCCACCTCCCCTGGCAGATTTCCAACCCTGCCAATCCGCCCCCACCCCAGCAATTTCTCATTACTGCCAATCCTTTTCTTATAGTACTACGATAATTGTTCAAGGCCCACTTATGAGTGAGAACATGTGATATTAGTTCTTTGTTTCTGTGATAGATCACTCAGAATTATAGACTAATTCCATCCAAGATGCTGTGAAGTTCATAATTTTTCCTTTTTTATGGCTGCATAATATCCCGTCGTGTATATGTACCACATTTTTTTAATCCAATCCTCTTTCGATGGGCAGCACAGTTGGTTCCATGTTCTTGCTATTGTGAACAATGCTGCAATAAACATGCGTGTGCAGGTATCTTTTTCATAGAGTGATTTGAGTTCCTCCGGGTATATTCCCAGTAGGTAAGAGGATGGGAAACAAAATGTCAGAAGAATGGAACACAAAAAGAAAGCAGAATAGTCTCTCTTTTCACTCCTTCACCCTCTTCCCCGGTCATTTTTATCTGATTTCTGGATAGGGAGAATTTTGCTTTACAAGTATGCTTCTAAAACATGTGAGTTAGGGCTACTGATTTGGGTATGGGAAAAGGAAAAAGCAGATATTCGAAAGAGTAACAGGAACAGTAAACACACAGGGAACAAGCCTACCTTATAGATGTGGACCCACCATACAGGTATAGTGTTGAAGACATTTCATATATGATTGTGAAAAATAGAAATATCTTACTTATTGCATTCCTTTGCAATTCACCACTTCTTGAATTTGGATGTTCTGCATTGTCTAGAAACAGGCACTGCCTGGTTGAATTCAGTGTTATTGCAAATGAAGGTATTTTTAAAAATATCTTCAGTCTTTGATTCAAAAGAGATACAATTTCAATTTGCCTACTGAGTTTCCCTACCAGCTCCTGTTCTTTTTGATGAAAAAAGAAATTCATGTTTTAATTAATGTATTTTTCAATTGATGTTTTTGTTTTTCTTTGTTTACTAATAGCTGAGCACGAATTTTTTTTCTTTACCATTAAAAACAACATCACAGTTACCTTCTTTACTGTAGGCATACATATCTGTTTTATGCCTATATATCAAGTTTTCTAGTGTACCTGGAAATGCTGTTGTAATCCTCTAATCCTTTTAATATAATGACTTCTAGAATGTAAAAAACTTTCAAGAAAAATGCCAAGTGAACACTGGAGTGCCAGCTAAGGCATTCGAAACACTTCCAAATTTTTTTTTTTTTTTTTTTGAGTTGGAGTCTCACTCTGTCACCCAGACTGGAGTGCAGTGGCCGCCTGCTGGGCTCCGGAGATCCTTCCGCCTCAGCCTTCCAAGTAGCTGGAACGACAGGCGCGCACTACCACGCCCGGCTATGATTTAGTTTTTTAGTAAAGCCATGAAGTTTTGATTCCACATAGTAAAGACTGTCAAAAAATAGTCTGGGCCAAGATTTTTAAAAATATGAAAAGATTGTAGAACCAATCAAGCGGTAAAGAGATTAGCTGAATCCTTGGTGAAGGAAATTAGCAGCAATCTGAAAGTGATGGGAGGACAGAATTTATCAAATAAAATCAGGAGATAAAAGAAGAACAAGAGTAGGATAAAACCTTAATATGACTGAAGCTAGAAGATGCTCAGAGGATCCATGATATTCTGGACTTGAATAACTTAATCCATAGCCAAATGTGGTTTTGGGATTCCTCCTTTACCTAATTGGTCGTGCCCAACCATAAGAAAGGCCTTGGGATGTCCACCTGTAGCTAAGGTTAATTAAAGGAAATACATAGTACCTATGATTTATGATCTGATATCCAATTATTGCCCAACAAATGAAGACGATGAACTGACTCCCTTGCCCTGCTGCCATATCATATGCCACAGTCAGAGATAAAGCAAAAGTACTCTGCTATTTAAAATACATTTTTTATAGGAGAGATTTGGGTTTTGTTACTGTAAAAACTATTCAAAAATATAAAAGTTGGCCAGGCTCGGTGGCTCAGCCTGTAATCCCAGCACTTTGGGAGACCGAGGCCAGTGGATTGCCTGAGTCAGTGGGTCCAAGACCAGCCCGGGCAACTTGGTGAGACCTTGTCTCTACAATAAATCAAAAATTAGCCAGGCGTGGTAGTGTGTGCCTATAATTCCAGCTACTTGAAAGGCTGAGGTGGAAGGATCGCAGAGCCCAGCAGGTCAACGCTGGGGTGGCTGTGAGTGTGCACTCCAGCCTGAGCCATGGAGTGAGACTCCAACTCAAAAATAAAAATAAAACTATAGAATTTAAATATATATATATATATACATATACACACACATATATATAAATGCAAATCTGTTCTTGAAAAATAAAACAAAATTTTTAAAAATATACTAACTCCAACAGTAGGTGATGCTAACTCTAAAAAAAGTATTTTTGTTTGGCCCTGAAATTTGCATAGCTAACTTCTACAGATAGTGATGACTCTTGCAGATACTAATCGCAAGGGGGAGAAATGCTGCTTTTCTACCGTGAACAGCCTAATCTTGGTAATTTTTTGTTTTGTTTGTTTTTTTGAGACACAGCCTTGCTCTGTCACCCGGGCTTTGCATCTTCCTGCCTTAGCCTCCCATGTAGCTGAGACTACAAGCAATTGCCACTACTCCTGGGTAATTGTTTTTTATTTTTGTAGAGATGGTGTCTTACTATGTTGCCCAGGCTGATCTCAAACTCCTGAACTTGTCAAGCAATCCTCCCACCTGGGCCTCCTGAAATGCTGGGATTACAGGTTTGTGCCACTACACTGTCTTGGTAACTTTTCTCTTAAAATATTGCTGTGTTTTTAATTTGGTGAACTAATTTTTTTAAAAGTCTGACTCCTTTGCAAAAGTTTAAAAGCATAACATTTTTTGGAGTGTGTCTGTAGTTCCAGCTACTTGGAAGGCTGTGATAGAAGAGTCGCCTGAGGCCAACAGGTCAAGGCTGCAGCGGCGGTGAGCGTGCCACTGCTCTTCAGCCTGGGTGACAGAGTGAGACTCCACCTGAGCTCTGCCTATTATCTTTGTGTTACATACTCCCCTATATGCATTATCTGTTACCAAAATAATGTTGCATAACCATAAGCTGTCAGTGGAATACACCAATAAATATTTATGTTTACATTTTTAAAAAAAAGTGAAACTCATTTTTATTTTCTTAATGTTTTTGTTTCTGAGAATTCCTTTAACATAAGCAATTATTACATGGACCAAAATTTTCTATCTAATAAGCTCAGCCCATGAGAGATGGTAATTCCCATTACAAGTGTACTTCTAGGATGAACTTTTTGCATATCTTGTTATTTAAGATGGTTGTAAAAGCTGACTTGTTAGAGAATCTGATATTCCTAATCTGTGATTTTTATCTGAACTAGGTCATTGATAATACCTTTTTAATTTTGATTTAGCATATGTAGAAGAATTTGAGTTTTTTAACTGATTTTGAATGTTTAAGAGAACTTGATTTACAAGAGTTAAGGACTAAGAATGATCTTGCTAGTTTGGCTGCCTCATTAGATGTTTGAAGTGTTCGAGAAAGTCAGATATATTACATCTGTGCTTGTTGCTTTAAATGATAAAGGTCGTGGTTCTCAAAGCATGGTCCTCAACCAGTAGCATCAGCATCATCTAGAAATGTGTTAAATATGCATCTTTTGGGGGCATATCCCAGGCCCACTGTATCAGAAATTATAGGGGTGGAGTCCAGCAATTTGTGTTTTACTAAACTCTCCAGAAGTTTGAGAACCACTGGCTTAAGGTAATTTAGTTAAATAAGTTTATGCATCAGTTATTTTGGTCAGTGGAATTTAGACTATTAGGGGAATATTGATTAAAGAATACTTGGAACCGGGCTTGGTGGCTCCGCCTGTAATCCCGCGCCTTTGGGAGGCTGAGGTGAGTGGATTGCCTGAGCCCGCGGGTTCGAGACCCGCCTGGGCAAGCAAGACCTCATCTCTACAATAAATCAAAAAATTAGCCGGGCGTGGTAGTGCGTGCCTGTAGTTCCGGCTACTTGGAAGGCTGAGGCGGAAGGATCGCCGGAACCCAGCAGGCCGAGGCTGCGGTGGCCGGGAGCGGCCACTGCACTCCAGTCTGGGCGACAGAGTGAAACTCCAACTCAAAAAAAAATAAAAATAAAAAAATAAAGTATATTGTTTGAGAGCAATGGAATTAAACTGAATAACAACAGCTGAAAGACACCTGAAAAAATTCTAAAATACTTGGCAATTAAGCAATGCACTTCCAAATAACAGAAGAGTCAAAGAAAAAATCACAAACAAATTTTATTTTGAACTGAATTAAATATAGATACAGTATACTGAAATTTCTGTGATGCAGCTAAAGCTGTGCTTAGAGAAAATTCTATAGCATTTTAAGGCTAATAATATTAGAAATAAGAAAGTTCTCAAACTAATTATGTAGGTTTTCAAGTTAAGAAACTAGAAAAATGGCTAGGTTCGGTGGCTCAGCCTATAATCCCAGCACCTTGGGAAGCTGAGGCGAGTAGATTGCCTGAGTGCACAAGTTCAAGACCAGCCCAGGCAACTTGGAGAGACCTCATCTCTACAGTAAATTTTTAAAAAATTAGCTGGGCATAGTAGCATGCACCTATAGTTCCGGTTGCTTGGAAGCTAAGGTGGAAGGATCGCCAGAGCCCAGCACGTCGACGCTGGGGTGGCTGTGAGTGTGTCATGGGACTCCAGCCTGGGGGACGGAGTGAGACTCTAACTCAAAAAAAAAAAAAGAAAGAAAGAAACTATAAAAAAGAAAAGCAAATTGAACCTGAAGTGAGCTGAAGGAAGGAAATAATAAAGATAAGGGCAGAAATAGTGAAAAAAATAATAATAATTAATTAAATTAAGGAAAACAAAATTTGGATCTTTATGTTTTATTTATTTATTTATGTGGAGTTGGAGTCTCACTCTGTTGCCCAGACTGGAGTGTAGTGGCACGCGCAGCCTCGACCTGCTGGGCTCCGGCGATCCTTCTGCCTCAACTTTCCAAGTAGCCCCAACTATAGGCGTGCACTACCACGCCCCGCTAATTTTTGATTTATTGTAGATGCGAAGTCTTGCCAGGTGATTCTTAAACTTGCGGCTCAGTCAATCCACTCACCTCGGCTTCCCAAAGTGCTGGGATTACAGGCTGAGCCATCGAGCCTGGCTGAAAATTTGGATCTTTAAAAAGATCATTCAAATTATTATTTTTTAAAGCTATAGCCTGACCAAGTAAAAAAAAGTAGAAGAAACACAGATTATCAACATCAGAAATGAAAGACGGAACATTGCTACAGATTCCACAGAAGTTAAAAGAATAATAAGGGGATATTAGGAATGACTTTATGCCAGTAAATCTGAGACTTAGATGAAATGGAAAAATTCCCTGAGAAATACAAACTACCAAAGCTAACTCATGAAAAAAACAGATAATCAGAATAACCCTGTATATATTTTTAAAGTTGAATTTGTAGTCAAAAGCTTCCCACAAAAATAAATCCAGGCCCAGATGGCCTCACTGGTGAATATTATAAGCACTTAAGGAAGAAATTATACCTATTCTGCACAAACTCTTCCTGAAAATTTAAGAGGAGGGAATACTTCTCAACTCACTTTATGAGACCAGCATTACCCTGAAAAAAAAAATCAGGCAAAGATACTGCAATTAAAGATATATAGCCGGGCTCGGTGGCTCAGCCTGTAATCCCGCGCCTTGGGAGGCTGACGTGAGTGGATTGCCTGAGCCCGCGGGTTCGAGACCCGCCTGGGCAACTTGGCGAGACCTCATCTCTACAATAAATAAAAAAATCAGCCGGGCATGGTAGTGTGCGCCTGTAGTTCCAGCTACTTGGGAGGCTGAGGTGGAAGGATCGTCAGAGCCCAGCAGATCGAGGCTGCGGTGGTCAGAAGCGGCCACCACACTCCAGTCTGGGCGACGGAGTGAGACGCCAACTCAAAAAAAAAAAAATACAAAAAAAAAAGATATATATATGTGCCAATATTTCTCATGAAACAGATACAAAAACCTTTTAAAAATTTTTGGCGGCCAGGCTTGGTGGCTCAGCCTGTAATCCCAGCACTTTGGGAGGGCGAGGCGAGTGGATTGCCTGAGCCCGTGGGTTTGAGACTCGCCTGGGCAACTTGGCGAGACCGCATCTCTACAATAAATCAAAAATTAGCTGAGTGTGGTAGCGCACACCTGTAGTTCCGGCTACTTAGGTGGCTGACACGGAAGGATTGCCAGAGCCCAGCAGGTCAAGGTCGAGGCTGAGGTGGCCAGGAGCGGCCACTGCACTACAGTCTGGGCAACAGAGTGAGACTCCAACTCAAAAAAAAAAAAATGTTGGCAAAAGGAATTCATCAATATATAAAATAAATTATATATTCTGACCAAATAAGGTTTATCCCCAAAATGCAAGATTGGCTTAACAGTCTAAAATCAATACATGTAATTCACCATATTAACAGACTAAAAAAGAAAATAGTATGATCATCTCAATGATTGCACAAAAAGCAACTGATAAAATTCAACATCAATTTATAATCAGAACTCTCAGCAAAATAAGAATAGAAAGGAACTTAAGTGTGAGATAATATTATTAGCCTTAAAAAGCTATAAAATTTTCTCTAAGCACAGCTTTAGCCGTGTCACAGAAAGTTCAGAAATATATTGTGTCTATATTTAATTCAGTTCAAAATACTTTCTATTCTCAACCTGATAAAGGGCTTCTACAAAAATACTTCATCTAATATTATACCTAGTGGTCAAGGTCTGACCAGGAGTAGGGTAAAGATGTCCTTTCTCACTGCTTCAATTCAACATTTTATTGGAGGTTCCAGCCAGTGCAATAAGGCAAGAAAAAAAAAGGCATGTCAGATTAAAGAGGAATAAGGAAAACTGTTTTTCATCAACAGATGACACAATTGTTTACATATAACATCCCAAGGAATAATAATTTTAGAAAAATCTATCAGATCCAATAGATGAATATGTAGGTATTATGATATAAAGTTAATATACAAAAATAAATTGAATTTTTATGTATTAGCAAAAAAAGTAAGAAAATGAAATTTAAAAAAAAATTTAATTCACAATAGGATCAAACTACAAAATACTTAGGAATAAATTTACAAAATGATCCTGTACTAAAACTACAAAAATTGCTGAACGGATATATAGAAGGCCTTAATAAATGAAGAGATATACCACAATATTAAATTGGAAGACTTGACCAGGCACAGTGGCTCATGTCTGTAATCCCAGCACTCTGGGAGGCAGAGGCAAGCAGATTGTCTGAGCCCAGGGATTCAAGTCCAGCCTGGGCAACTTGGCGAGACCCTGTCTCTACAATAAATCAAAATATTAGCCAGAAGTGGTAGTGCGTGCCTGTAGTTCCAACTACTTGGAAGGCTGAGGCAGAAGGATCACCTGAGCCCAGCAGGTTGAGGATGTGGTAGCCATGATTGTGTGACTGCCCTCCAGCCTGAGTGACAGAGTGAGACTCTGACTAAATAAATAGGAAAACTTAATATTTTACTATGTCAATTCTCTTTAAATTGATTTATAGATATAAATTCAATCCCAGTTAAAATCTAAGCCAGGATTTTTGTCATTGTTGAAATTGATATGCTGATTCTAAAATGCATATGGAAAGCCAAAGGACCCAAAATAATCTAAACAACTTTGAGAAAGAACAAATTTAGAGGGCATACATCATCTGTTTACAAGATTTTTTCAGATTTACAAAGAGGGAGAGCACTTATGTTCAGTTTGTTACTCCACAGAAGTCCTGAATTGGTCAGGAAAACGATGCTTGTGTGTACTCCCAGCAGCTGCATGGGACACTGACTGCAGGACCAGAACACAATTCAGTCAGAGAAGATGGGAGGCACAGAGAACAATGAATCCACCAGGGAGCTCACTGAGGGCACGACTGTCGTCTTGATCTCAATCTTTTCTGCAATGCCTGTGTCTGTCACACAGCAGCTCAGTAAATGTCAGCTGTCACAGTAAGTAAGGAAAGTTGTGAGTTAGTCGACGCATGAGAGAAACAAGGAATGAGTTGTGTATGAATGAATGAATGAACGAACCAGTAAATGACTGAATCAGCCAGTGAACAATCTAACGATGAAACAAACAAATGGATTAGTGGTCCCGGGAGGGCTGTGGTGAGGGCAAGAGGCAGCTACTTCTGCTTCCTTTGATTCTCTTTCTCTCCCAGATCACAGGTGCCATTTACTTCCCTCTTGGGGACTCCATCCACCATGGCTGCCAATCAAACAGGATGCTTTGTCTCTTAATTAGAAAGTGAACATTTGAAAGCAGGGCTCTCTGATGGCTGAACACATAAAACAATCACCTTTGCTCCTTACAGCTGTCCCCACACTGAGTTAAAACAGCCTCTCGGGCTGCCCATGATTTCGTTCCTGATCCTACATCAAGGATGTGTGCCACAGGCTAGCATTGGCCTCTCGTCTTTCATTGCATTTTATCAGTCCACCTGCGAAGACCCTGAAGCAAGAGACCAAAGCCAGCTTGCCCTTGAACAGAGACCCTTCACCCATCCCAGCCCAGGCTGGACCCCAGTCTCTCTTTCCGTGCTCTTGGTTGCTTTGTCATGCCCTCTCCTCCACCTCTCAGGAGCCACCATTGTGGTTGTGGTTTGCATGTCAATTCCAACAAGAGTAGGAATGCACCTGAGAACAGGACCATTCTTCACTGTTTAGCTCCTCTTTAGCAGAAGGGGCTGAACACATGGTGGAAGCCCCAAGAGTGCTTGTTGAATGCAAAGGAAGAAAAAATGGCATAAGATCTAGGCCTTAAAGGGTCCCCACATGTTGGACTGAGATAGAGACAGAAACTTGCTGCTAAAGGCAAGAAACTTTAAGCATGGAATTTCTAAAATCATCCAGTAGGCAGGGAAGCAGGCTCTGGACCTGGGCACTCTTCAAAGCCTCACATCACAATTCACAAGTCCTGACTGTCTCACAGAGACCCTCCTAACCCCAGGGAATCAGCTGCATGAGCATTTATGCCCACAACATAAAAACCAGGCTGGTCCTGAATACTGGTGGGTGAGACTGCTGACCGCATTTTCTACTGAGATGCCCTTTACCCAGAAAGGGGAAATCATCATCCTGTCATCTTGATGAGTATTTAGAAACTATGACCTCCCCGAATACTCACCAGCACAGCCCACATCCACTACCCCAAATCTCGTCTAGCTAAAATAAAACAGGAACTAGACTCATGAAGTTACATGCATGAAGCTAGACTCAGAACTAGCGCAGCTGATATCACAAGCTAAATTCCCTTTATCATGCTTTAAGAAATGCAAGTAAAGCTGGGCTTAGTGGCTCAGCCTGTAATCCCGCGCCTTGGGAGGCTGAGGTGAGTGGATTGCCTGAGTTCGCAGGTTCGAGATCCGCCTGGGCAAGCGAGACCTCATCTCTACAATAAATCAAAAAATTAGCCGGGCGTAGTAGCGCGCGCCTGTAGTTCCAGCTACTTGGAAGGCTGAGGTGGAAGGATCGCCGGAGCCCGGCAGGTCAAGGCTGCGGTGGCCGGGAATGTCCACTGCACTCCAGCCTGGGTGACAGAATAAAACTCCAACTCAAAAAAAAAAAAAAGAAATGCAAGTAAAGATTTTTAATTACTCTTCATTCCTGAATTATTTGGGAAGAGACTTGGCCACATGGAGCCCTAGGATATTTTAGGGTTACCTCCAATCACATCACTTCTTCACGCTGCATAAAACTTGTGCAAAAACACCCTCTGAAGCTCCACGCTATTTGCAGTTACAGTCCAAACCCCTTAGCCTGGCATTTGAAACTCTGTAAGACCACCAGACTTCCCCATGCCTGCATACCACACATCTGCTTTCCAATCCCACCTCTTCATAGAATGTTTTGTGAGTATCCCAGATGAAATGAATCTCCCCCTCCAAATCTTCAGGGCTAGTGTTGTCAGTGACGACCTTAAGACACATATATTTAGCCTATTATTAATTGTTCAGCCACAGATATTTATTGAGCACCTAATATTATCTACCTACTACCAGTTGAGAGAGAGAATGAGTCTAAGCATTAAAGGCACACTCAGGCCAGGCTTGGGTGGCTCAGCCTGTAATCCCAGCACTTTGGGAGGCTGAGGTGAATGGATTGCCTGAGCCTAAGGGTTCAAGACCAGCCCGAGCAACTTGATGAGAACTTGTCTCTACAATAAATAAATTTTTTTTTTTTTTAATTTGGAGTCTCACTCTGTCACCCAGACTGGAGTGCAGTGGCCGCTCCCGGCCATTGCAACCTCGACCTGCTGGGCTCTGGCGATTCTTCCGCCTTAGCCTTCCTAGTAGCTGGAGCTACAGGCGCGTGCTACCAGGCTCAGCATTTATTGTAGAAATGAGGTCTCGCCAAGTTGCCCAGGCGGGTCTCGAACCCGCGGGCTCAGGCAATCCACTCACCTCAGCCTCCCAAAGCGCGGGATTACAGGCTGAGCCACCGAGCCCGGCAATAAATTTTTTTAAAAAATTAGCTGGGTGGGGTAATGAGCGCCTCTAGTTCCAGCTACTTGGAAGGCTGAGGCAGAAGGATCGCCGGAGCCCAGCAGGTTGATGCTGGGGTGGCCATGAGTGTGCCACTGCACTCCAGCCTGGGCGATAGAGTGAGACTCCAACTCAAATAAATAAATTAATTAAAAGGCACACTCAGCAAATGCCTGCCACTCAAAAAGTGTTATATAGTGTTATCACTAAGTTTGACATCTATCTATATCTATCTATCTATCAATCAAACATCTATCTCTGTGTTTCCAAAGTTTTTTTATGCTGTATTCCTATCAGAATAAAGTAACCACCCATAATATGCATACAATTATATATAAATTAATACATGCCCATTTGTAAGAGTTAATATTGGTGCTAAATGCCTCATATGTATGAGGTCTGACAACTGAGTTCATGAACTCATCCTAGAAAAAGTGCTAGGCTGGGTGTGGTGGTTCATGCCTATAATCTCAGCACTTTGGGAGGCCGAGGTGAGAGGACTGCCTGAGCCCACGAATTCGAGACCAGCCTGGGCAACTTGGCGAGACCTCATCTCTACAATAAAATTAGCCAGGCATGGTGGCTCATGTCTGTAGTTCCAGTTACTTTGAAGGCTGAAACAGAAAGGTCACTTGAGCCCAGCAGACTGAGGCTGTAGTGACTGTGAGCATGCCATTGCATGCCAGCCTGGGAGACAGAGTGAGACTCTAACTCAAAAAAAAAGAAAAAGAAAAAGTACTACATACCTCATTGCTGAATATCGCTACAATCATCTTCGAAGTACTCCTCTTGGGAAGCTATGCACCTGCACCAGTGTCTGTCAAAGCAATTTTGAATCTTTTTTCTAGAATGGCCGCCAGAGCTGTTGGCACGAGAATGTTGGGGTTTGGATTAGAGCAACGAACAAACTTTAAGTTTCTTGTTAAATTTGGTAAGAGTGGAAATGAAATCAGGGACATGCTAGTTTAAGTTTATGGTGATAATGCCATAGAGAAAATAGCAGTGTACAAATGGATTAATCATTTTTCTGAGGAGAAAGAAAGTGTCACTGATGAAGAGAGTTCAGGACAACCAGTAACAAGCAGAACTGGCAAAAACATGGCAAAAATTCATTGACTTGTGCATCAACATTGTCGGCTGACTGTGATAAGTGTAGCAGAACAAATAAACATCAATAGAGAAACAGAAAAATCTTAACTGAAAATCTTTGCATGAGAAAGGTGTGTGCAAAACTGGTCCCGTAGGAGCTCTTACATCATGACAATGCACCAGCTCACACAGCACTCTGAGGGAGTTTTTAGCCAGTAAACAAATAACTGTATTGGATTACCCTCCCTTCTTACCTGATCTGGCCCCCAGTGACTTTTTTCTTTACCTGAAGATGAAGGAAATATTGAAAAGAAGACATTTGATGACATTCAGGACATCAAGGGCAATATGATGACAGCTTTAATGGCCATTCCAGAAAAAGAGTTCCAAAATTGCTGTGATAGGAAGACTAGGTACTGGTGTTGGTGCATAGCTTCCCAGGGGGGGTACTTCAAAGGTGACCACAGTGATATTCAGCAATGAGGCATGTAGCAATTTTTCTAGGATGAGTTTGCAAACTTGTCAGACCTTGTATTTGATCCCTTACTTCATAAAATCTTGTGGGATAGGGACAACTTTTATCCTGTTTTGCAGGATATGCAGATGTTAAAATCAAAGCACAAAGAGACTTTTTAATCACTTGCTAAACTAAGTGTCTCAACCTCAGCACATTTAGGGCCAGATTTTTTCTCTGTTGTGGGTCGTCCTGTGCAATGTAGGATATTTAACGGCGTCCCTGGCTTCCCACACTAGATGCCAGTCACAACCCTTCTCCCCAACTTGTGACAATGAAAAATATCTCCAGACATTGCCTGGTGTCTTCTAGGAGCAAAATCATCCCCAGTTGAGAACCCCTGACCTAGAATAAATAGCAGAATACACATTCTAAAACATCTACACAAAAATGAAAAAAATTCAAAACATGATACTCTCTTCCTGAGCCCCAGTGTCTTCTTTTTATATGGCTCTGAGGATATGTGTGCCCCCTCTAAGACCAGTGCCCTAGGACACACGCAAAATGAAACCATCCTTTGTCCTCAAGGAGCTTAAAATCCAGGGCACAAGACACATGCATGGGGGAGCTATTTATTTAAGACTGTGGACACATAAAACATAACTGCTGATTAATTGATTGAATCAGCCCCACTCTGCCTGGACTCTTGCCCTGAAATCTGGGATTTCAGGGCAAGAGTCTGTCGCAGAGACCCCAAACTAAAATCAGAAGGAAGAAAGGACGAGACCCTAGGATGCTTTCATTACCATCTTATCTCTTGTTTCCTCTACCTTCCATTGCTGGGAGTTCATTCATTTATTCACTCATTCAACAAATATTTACCAGCTACTTATTCTATGCCAAGTATAGTCGCTGGAGTAGAAAGATATCACATCACTGCCTTCGGGGGACTGGCCTACTAGCACCCCTTTGTGTTCAGCTCTACCTACCAGACCTTCACTCCTGCCTCCAAGCCGGGCATCCAAGTACCACCACCACCTCTCACGCCCAGCACCTTGTTAGAATTCCCTCTAAGTCAGAATCTGAGGTCAGCGGGGATTTGCCGAGCTGCTTGGACCGGGTTTGCACTCCTCAGGCCAATGGCCAGGACTGCTCCAGCCCTCCAGGGTGCTGGGCAGCTGCTCCCTTTTTCCCACTTTCCCATAGCGATGGCAGGGGAACTCAGAAGTCTGCGCTCGGAGCATCTTTCTGCAGGATATTTCTGGTGTCAGAAGCCACACACATCAAGCTCTTCTCCTAATGTTGTTTTATGACACACTTCCAACCCTGCTAATAAAAATAAAGTTTTTAAAGGCCCATTAGCTAGAACCCTGGACAGGCGGCTAAGCCCCAGACTAGCCCTGGTGCTAACGAATGGGCCATCATCTTTCCGGACCAGCAACCCTCCCCCAGCCCTCGCACCTACAACACAAGCCTGGTCCTTTTAAGTGATGTTGATAAGTTGATGGATGCAGTTCCTGTGTTTCTCATATGTGTGCGTTTGTAAGAGCCCATCTGCCCACTGCCGTGGGCTTCTATCTAATAAAAGACCTATAATGTACTGATTGTCCTCAACCACTACACTACCTCGCTTTCCTGGGCAATTTGTTCCTTTATAGAATTTAATCTGCTGCTGAAATCCGCTGCATTATTAATGGGAAGCCAGTGCATAGGGCTGCTATAATTAAACCGTTCATTCAACAACACCCACACGTAAACATGCGCGAGCCTTCTCCGCAGGGCACTGGGCTGAGCAGGCTCACCCCACATCCTCAGTCCCCCCCTCAAGCAGAGGCCAGCCCTCCCCACCAAGCAGAGGCTGTGCTCCCTGATGTGAACTCCCCGGTGACCCATCATCCCATTGAGAACAAAATCCGGATACCTGTCCTGCTCCCTGCTGGGTTTCCATGCTTAGAACAGTGCCCTGTGTATAACAGGCACTCAGAAAACGTGTCCTGAATGAATGAGTGAGTGAATGAGTGACCTTCATAGCTGGTAAGCACTTGAATCCGGGGAATCACTCCCACGAGCTGACTTGCTTGTGAATTATTAAAGTTTTGCTTTCATGCTACTTTGCTGCTGTGGGCAGAGATTGGGGTTCTGGGGAGGTAATGAGGGAGAAGAAATTTAACCCTGATTTTGTGGATCAGAATGTGGAATCTAAAAACGCTCTCCCACTGTGGGTGATGTTTGGGGCTTGCCCACAGACATTTTCCTTACCAAAAATCGTAATGCTCCACCTTCCTCGCCTTGCCACCACCACTCAGAAAACCACCTCTCCTCAGGCAAACAGCCTCAGAGGTAAGTGGTTCCGTGAGCTCTGACTCCACCCCTCACATCCTTCATGCCAGGCTTTCCCGCACAGCCGGGCACTAGAAGCTGTAGTTATAGGTCTGAGGCCCCCTGTGGGCTGCCAGGGCCGGCTGGGGACTGCCCCGGCATCTCAAGTCAGCAGCCCTGAAAGGAAGTCTGGAGAGACGGGAGACATGGCCCGGGCATCCACAGAGTTCCCTCCCTGGGCTTGCCTTTGCCTCCCTGCTAAATTCTCACTCTCTCTGAATGCCACCCCATCTGGAGAGCCTGTCATACTTCCTGCACCTGGAGGTGCTTTGCCTGCCTCTTAAAGGGACCTCTCATTTTTATTATAAGTATTTCGTGTGTCTGCCTCACCTCTCCTATGAAGCCATAAGCTCCTTGAGGGCAGGAACTCTCTTGAATGTGATTTTGCATCATCAGTGCATAGAAGTCACCGATAAATAAATGAATGGGCCGGGCACAGTGGCTCAGTCTGTAATCCCAGCACTTTGGGAGGCTGAGGCAAGAGGATTGCCTGAGCCAAGGGGTTCGAGACCAGCCTGGGCAACTTGGTGAGACCTCGTCTCTACAATAAATCAAAAAAATAAGCTGGGTGTGGCAGCATGCGCCTGTAGTTCCAGCTACTTGGAAGGTTGAGGTGGTAGGATCACTTGAGCCCAGCAGGTCAAGGTTGCTGTGGCTGTGAGTAGCATGCCTTTGCACTCCAGCCTGGGTGAGTGAGACGCCAACCTAAAATGAAATTCCAACCTAAAAATAAATAAATAAACAAACATTAAATATCGTATCCCATGGAATTTAAGAGGCCAGCTATTATAAAATGCACCCTTACATTATCGACCATAAGAAGCAAAGAAAATCTACTGCAGATTGACATATGACACCATACTTTCTTATTAGGTATTTTATTTACTCATTATTAAAGAGGTCTTTAAGACTTAGCCAGG
>CAUYQG010106516.1:0-23582 GCA_963574415.1 Tarsius wallacei
GGTAGCAGTCCATGGCCTTTTAGGAATCAGGCCACACCGCAGAGGTGAGTGGCTGGTCAGGGAGCAAAGCTTCTGTATTTACCTCCACTCCCCATCACCCACATTACTGCCTGAGCTCCGTCTCCTGTCAGATCAGCACTGAAAAGCCTGCTTCCATTTCCAAAATTTCTATTTTTGTGAAGCAGGGTTTTCTGCAGTGACAGCAACCAAAATGAGATTCCAGAGTAGACTGGACACAAGCAACACACTTCAGGTGTCACTGTCTCTCATCACCCCCAGATGGGACTGTCTAGTTGCAGAAAAACAAGCTCAGTGTTCCCCCGATTCTGCATTATGGTATTATATAATTATTTCATTATATATTACAATGTAATAATAGTAGAAATAAACTGCACAATAAATGTAATGCACTTGAATCATCCCGAAACCATCTTGCCCTACCCACTTTTGTGAAAAAATTGTTTTCCACAAAACCAGTCCCTGATACCAAAAAGCATGGGCACTGCTGCTTTAAATCATCTCTAGATTATTTATAATAACTAATACAATGCATACACATCAATTCATTTGTGTGGATTAAACATAGAATTTGGTGTGGGCAAATTCAAGTTTTGCTTTATGGAACTTTGTAGAATTCCCTTCCCCCTGAATGTTTTCAATCCTTGGTTTGTTGAATCCATGGATACAGAACCCATGGATATGGAGGCCCACTCTGTTTGACAAAAGTCCTGAACACCTAGGGTGGATTTAAATCGAGAGATTCTCCTAGGAATATGTAGTTTTAATCCTTATATTAAATTGTGGAATAAAAGGATCTGATCCTTGTTAAAGAAGTTTTAGATATTAGCTAAGCAGATGGAAGAGGGGCAGAAGATGGATGGGAATACTAGATGCCCCTGAAATCATTCTTTATTGCTGGTTTTCAGCCCTGCCTGTGAGGAATGGCTGGCCCAGAGCAAGTCTCAGAATTCTTGGCTGGTCTCAGTGTCTGTGGTGAGATCAGATGAGAGGGCCTGCTGCTGAGATGGATTAAGTGCTGGTGGAGGAAGCAGTTGACTGTAAACCAGGTGACTTGAGTTCTAGTCTGAAGTCTTCTGTTAATTAGCCTGGAAATATACACATAATGTATTTCATTTGACAAAACATGTGTCTGTAAATAAAATAACAGTGATAATCTTCAAGGCCTTCAGCTAAAACATGATAGCACAACACTGTGTTTTATCAATTTCCATCAGATTTTATGGTTTAAACAAACAGAACTGTGCACTGCTGCAGGTAAACTGGCTGTTTTGTTTGTTTGTTTGTTTTTGTTTTTTGAGTTGGAGTCTCACTCCGTCGCCCAGGCTGGAGTGCAGTGGCACGCTCATGGCCACCCCAGCGTTGACCTGCTGGGCTCCGGCGATTCTTCTGCCTCGGCCTTCCAAGTGGCCGGAACTATAGGCGCATGCTACCACACCTGGCTAATTTTTGATTTATTGCAGAGATGAGGTCTTGCCAAGTTGCCCGGGCAGGCCTTGAACCGGCGGACTCAGGCAATCCACTCGCCTCCGCCTCCCAAAGTGCTGGGATTATAGGCTGAGTCACTGAGCCTGGCCAATAACTTTTTGACGTGATAATAGCAATACATGTTTAATAGGGGAAATTTAAAAAATGAAGAAAGGCATAAAGAAAATAAAAATTACTTGTAATCTTACTATCAAGATGTAATCATTATCAACATTTTGGTATATTTCATTCTACTCTTTTTTTTCCTCTATCTCTAACCTATCTCTGTATCTATACCTATGTTTTATATATCATCCTGTATAAACAATAATGTGTTGTTTCTTCAATTAACATATTATGAACATCTTCCTATTTAATAACTATTTTCAGAATCATGATTTTCATGAAGGAGATAATGATGTATGTTTATATGGTAATTTGTATAGTGATCGAAACTGCTATATATTTAGCTTGTTTCTCATTTTTATTGTAATAAATAGCACCAACATGGAATTGTTGATTTACTACCAAACTTGTTCCCTTTTCCAGCTTCCTCATCTCAGCATTCAAATCAGAGATGCAGAAGTTATCCTTCCCCTCCTTAAATTCCACTTCCTTTCCACCTCCTAGTATTATTCGTTTCAGCTCCAAAATGGACCTTTGGCCTGCCCCTCCTCCCCATCTCTGCTGCCCTGCCCTGGGTCTGCACTTGCTCTACTGCAAGAATTGCCAACAGCTGTTCCTGCTGTTGCCTACCTCCATTTTCCATGTGCTACTTTAAACCCATACATTGGAGCACGCATTCCCTGTTGCGGATCCTTCAGTGTCTTCTTACTGCACTTCCACAAAATTCAGGGTCTTCACAGCTCTCCAGGTCCCACATGACTTGGCTCCTGGCCCTCTTTCCAATCTGATTGTATATCATTCTGGTGATGTAGGTACCGTTTCCCAGCCACATCGGCTCTCAGTCACTTCCCAGAGTATGCCATGGCTACTCTTCATTCTTCAGGGACGTCGCCCCTACTGCTCTCCTCTCTGCAGGGCTCTCTGCCTTGCTCTTTCCTTGACTGGCTCCTTATCTGTTGTGTCTTGGTTTCAATATCATTCCCTCAATCGGGCTCCCCAAAGTCTGCAAGCACTACCCTTTATATAAGCACAGTGCTTATTTTCTTCATAGTCCTTTTGGCAATTGGCATTGATCTATTTTCTTTTTTATCATCTGCCACTTTACTAGAATTAGTAAGTTATACAAGGACAGGGACCGGACCATATCTGTTTTGTACACTTTTATAGCCTCAGCACATGACACAGTGTGTCTGGGAAATGGTAGGCTCTTAATAAAATATGTACACATGTATAAACCTCATTAATATGCCCCAAACTGGAAATTAAAACATGACTTTTTTGGCCAAAATATTGGAACCTTAAAGACTGACACTCCAATGTCAGTAGGGGTATGGAGAAATGCACATTTTAATATGCTGGTGAGAGCGAAACTTGCTACAACATATCTAGAGGGCAATTTTGTAATGTGCACCAAAATTTTAAAAATTCACAATTACACACATGAGAACATTTACTACAATATTATTTATGGTAATAAGTAAATGAAAACGACCTAGATTCCAAAAAAAGAGTTCAAGTTAAATCCATTATAGTACATTTATGTAAGAAAATTCTATGCAGCTCATCAAAATAATGACTAGATCTGTACACATTGACATGCAAGATGTCCCAACTATGTTGCTAAGGAAAACAAACACACAACTAACTAAGCAGCTCATGGAGTATAGTCCCATTTTGGCACAAGGTACGTATCATATAGGTACAGTGAGTCTTCTGGAAGCTTCCACTGAAACACCAGCGGTGGGCAAATATGGCTGGTGAATGTTCCAGCAGTTTTGATTTTTTTTCTTCAAACTTTTCTTCTTTTCCCAACCATGAAAATGTATGATAATAAGACATCTATACAACAAGAAAAAAATAACTCCTATTTTTTATTTTTTGGGAAAATAGAAACAAATAAAACATCTTTACTGCAAATGTACTAATTCCCAAGTCTTAACCAATGCACTGAGGACACAGAGCCAAAAATGACATTGTTCTGGCCCTCCATGAGTTCAGCCGGAGCAGAGGGAACAGTGGAGAAATAAGAATCATCCAGCGGAGTAAGTGGAAAGACGGAGACAGTGGGGTTTATGTGGAAGTCAGAGGAGACTGTGCCCTCTCACCCAGCCGGGCCCTGCCTCTCACGGCTGCAGGACTTTGGGTCTGCCACTTCTTCCTTCTGGTCTTAGTTGGGAAATCAGAGGATTAAGCTTCTGGGTGATTTCTAAGGATCGTTGAAATTTAGCATTCTTCCATCATTTTAAAGTCCACATGTACAGAGCAGCTGCCAATTTCCAAAGCTTGTGTTCTCCCACTCCCAACAAACTTCTAGGCCACACTTAATCCATTGGTTTCTTCACCTGAAACTAAAACCATACATATCAACTCTAATCCCACCCTTCAACCTTGCGGTGGAGGAGGGGGAGATAGTTAAGAAGTATCTATCAGAAGAAAATAAAAAATCCTGGGAAGACTTAACCACTTGAATTCCTTTCCTGATTAGGAGTTCATTCAAAGCAGTTACATGTAGTTATAGGTGTGTGTATTCACTGGCTGAGACCCAGACAGGGGAGGTGAAATTTTTACTAACAAGGTTTTATTAAATCTATGAGATAATTGCAAGACCCAGGATGTTTTGAACCTAATGGGACGTCAGTGCAATTGAACTCCCAAACAGCTGTCATTCATTTTGAGGTAAAACTCGTGAATTAATCCCTTGATGTCTTTTTTTTTTTCTTCACTTTTTTCCTTTTGGACGGTAAGAAGTGTGCCTCAGCTAAAGGTTAAACTTTTAAAACTGTTTGGGAGGCAAATCCTTTCAGAGATTTGTATGGAAAATATTCTTTTAATTTAAATTTGGTGAGAGTTGCCAGGGTAGCAAATTAAAGATTTATTGTTTGGGAATTTTTGGATCACAACCTAACATAGGCCTGGTTGCTTTATTCTAAAATGTTTGGAGGTTTTCCAGCCACTGAGCTTTCTACTTGAGCCAGGTATGGGAAGCATATCCAATGCATTGATTGATTAATCAAAGCAATGCATGTTGTGAATCCTGTTTCTGTAACAGATATTCATAAAAATATGTTGATGTAGCTATTTAATTTTTTTTTTTGCCAGATTGCATGTTGACAATATTTTTGTATCACAATAGCCATACTAATGTACTCTCTAGTTAAGCAGATAAAACTTGAAGGATCAATACAGTTTGCAAGAGTATTAACTCATCAAGCAATAGTATGTTCAAGATCACAAACAAAAACAAAGATGTGATTCTGGGTGACTGTGCCTTGTAGCTACTCAACCCAGATCAAATAAAATAAGTGAAAAGGTATTTTAAACTTCAGAAACTTCAGGACAAATGGAATGTTACTGATCTGAACTCCCACAAGGCACCAAAATGGATGCACTTTTACTCTGTTTTGAAATTAATTCCAAGTCCAGGGAGTGGAATACATAATGTCTGTAATAATTTCAGAGTGAATCCCAGGGAAATTAAACATTAAATCTGGCTGAGATTTCACATTATAGGAATTATCGAATGTGTGCCATTAGCAAACATCATTCAGCAACTTACTGTATCCGAAGCTGCGAGGCTTAAACAAATACTCCAGTGTAACATTTCACTTATTAGGAGGCGTGACCAAACAATCAAATTACCAAGAATAAAATAGAAGTTCTGAACAGCCTGGTGTTGTAAATAAAACTACTCTTAGCTTGCACCAGGCGATGCTCTCTTTTGGGTATCTCCGAATCTGAAAGCCAAGGGAAAGGTGTATAAAGTAAGCTTAAGGACCCCTTTCAGTGAAAATAAAGATTGTTATTTTTTAAAACCGTATTTGCCTCTTTTCCTCCCACTGCCACAACTGCTGGCTTTCTCTCAGATGTTCTCTCTCTCTCTCTTTTTTCCTGTCTCTCTGTTTCTCCTTACAAATAGCTTATCTTACCCAAAAACCTTATTACAGAACAGAAAAGACTGGTATCTTGTATCTTGCTGGCTGAGGTGAAGATCTACTTGTCAACTGCCTTTTTGAATTTAGGTGACTGACAAATTGCACTTTTGTTTCTACTGACTGAATTAGTCTCACTCCACTCTCCCTTATTTTAACACGTGTATCTCTACACAATGGCCTAGGATCTATTTTGTGCATATGGTCCCCCTGTGTGTGATCTCTCTGGCATATCCCTTGGTTGAGCAATCTCCAGAGGCTGTCTGCAATCTGCTGGATTCTGTTTCCACACTGAGCTTTTTACATGTCATGGGGAAGGAATCTAGAAGTTCGCTGGTAGTGAATGAGGAGTTTCCAGCTTCCATTATGTTTCTAAGTGTCAATAATCACGCTGACCTTCCACAGAGCTTCTTGTACAGCTCCCAGGAGCTGACTGTATGGCTAGGGTAAAGCTTAGAATAATAAAAAAAAGAATTCCAGACTCAGGCGGCAATCTGGTCACGTCACCAGACATGCCCTGTTTATGTGGAGCCAGGTAGCTCAGGGAGCGAGCACATGGCGAGATTTAGGGGTTAGGTCCAGGGTCCGATGGCACCACCCATCCTTGGAGAGTTGCCAGGGCATGTGTGCTTTCGGTCTCATGAGGGATCAGAGCACTGAGTATAGATGTGGATGGACCCCAGGAGTTGATTATTGCTCCCGAAAAATAACACAACATCAGCCAAAGCTTATGGCTGACTAACACAGCAGTAAAGATGATGAGCA
This sequence comes from Tarsius wallacei, assembly GCA_963574415.1. Classification (NCBI taxonomy): domain Eukaryota; kingdom Metazoa; phylum Chordata; class Mammalia; order Primates; family Tarsiidae; genus Tarsius; species Tarsius wallacei. Next base: position 6,306 of record CAUYQG010106516.1, read on the forward strand.
TTTTCTGAATGGACGAAAATTCAGTCCGTGTTGTCGGGCAAAAACTTTCCTTGTTGTGTTTTCAATAAATGGCCTTTATCGAAAGGAAGGTAGCGACAGGCAGTTGGAGCTGCTGCCAGAGTTTGGGCTGTGTGGTTGAGGTGCGTACAAAGGCCAGGAGTTGTTTGCCAGCTCTCCCCTCTAGGGCTGTAGTTCCCTCTGTACAGTGTAGGAAGGGATCCTTTCACTTTTTAAAGCCCCCGAGCCTCTAATGCACACAGGTATATTGCAACTTGCAGTCTGACAGCGAAAATAAAATCACGATGTACGGTGTGCTACTTCGGTATATTTTTTCCATGTATGACAACGTGGAGATGGAAACCCTTTTAAACTAAGCAGAGAGCACCCAGGAGCTAAATCCAAAGCACATAAAACAAAAAATCCCAATTTAACAAGTGGAAGGAAATATCACATTCTAGCGACACTATACATAACATTAAGAATTTTATTTTCTGCTTTTCCAAGAAAACCTCCCTGAACTTTAACCCCCTGTGACTCTCAGAACCAAAAAAGGGCCTTTGCCCCCAACCCAAATCCCTCTTTCCCTGATGCAAACTGAGCGGTGCACCTGGGGTGACAATCTGCCATCCCCACCCGCGCTCAGCAATCATCGGCCAGGTCAGTCTTTCCCTTTCCAGGGGACTGGAATGTTTTCTCAGCTGCTGTCATTCCTCCCTGGGTTCTAGCAAGAGGAGGGCGTGTGCGATGTTGGGAAAGGGCTTCAGGAAAATAAACTATCTGGGTTGCCTGAAGGAGTAAGTTAGTTGGAAATAATGACACCACTTGGAGATAAAATTCAACAGCACCTTTTCCTTTTCACTGAACACATTGCTGGGTTAGTTTCTGACTTCAGTGCGCTACAGATTAATCTTTCCCCCTGTTGTACTTCACCTTTAAGGAAGTGTCCACATCTGGACATACTAACTGCTTTGCTGACAGTCCTCCAGGGCAGAGCTCTTGATTCACACAGCAGCCTAATCAGCAGAAGGGGTGAGGGGCTGGAACTTCCAGGATGCTTTCTAAGAGAATTCAGCCAGATGGAAAGGACCACTGTTTGCTTAAATGTAAATATCCCTTATATATCATTGATGCTTTTCCTAGGAGGTTTTCCTAGGAGAGTGGCTCGCTCAGGAACTCTTTATTCATGACCTTTCTTTTAGACATACAGAGTTTGAATGACCAACATTTTGTGTCTGTCTCTTGGTACACTAAAATGAATCTTATTTCAGCTAGCTCTCTTTCAGGTTTGGTTAATATGCCTCCAATTTCTTATCATAAGGATCAAGCATTAAAGTTCTTCAGGATGAGTTCACCTTATATCCAGATCAAAACATCCCCTTTAAGGGCGAGTGAAGACAATGGCTTTGTTTGGACCCAAAGTGAAAAGTAAGCTTTGGCCATTTGTCCTCTTACTGCTTCTAGCCTGGCCTAGTTCAAGTCCCTGGAGCCATCATTAACTTGTCCCCTTGCCATTTTTCTTAGTCTGTTTGTGTTGCTGTAAGGGAATACCCGAGGTTGGATCATTTATAAAGGAAATAGGCTTATCTGGCTTATGGTTCTGTAAGATGCTCACCAAGCATGAAGCCAGCATCTGTTTCTGGTGAGGGCCTCAGGTTGCTTCCACTCTTGGTGGAAAGTGAAGGGGAGCTGGTGCAGATATCACACAGTGAGAGAGGAAGCAAGAGAGAGGAGGGAGGTGACATGCTTTTTTTTTAACAACCAGCTCTTGTGAGAACTCATAGAGTGAGAATTCACTCATTACCATGAGTTCAGCGCTAAGCCATTTATGAGGGATCCACCCACATGACCCCAAACACCTCCCACTAGGCCCCACTTCCAACATTGGAGATCAAATTTCGATGTGAGATTTGGAGGGGACAAATATCCAGACCATAGCACCATTTATATATTCTGGTAGTCCAAGTGACATTAGGGCTTGAGTAACTCTTTTGTAGAAATGAGTAAAAGCAAGTACCTTTTCTTTGTAGCTACCCTGCACTGATAACTGATGATTCTTATTTTATTTTCAGAATGTGTTCATTGCAAGGGTTCCTGAGTTCAAGTATAAAACCATGTAAAAGGCATAACTTGAGCCACAGAAGTTATTTGAGGGTTTTGAAGAGCTGCCAGCAGAAACAGGTTATGGTACATTTGGACATTTGACCTTTTTTTGTCATTACCTAGACTACCAATTTTTAAATAAGTCTGGACCCCAAGATATTTTTGGGATAGAGGAATGAGAGATACAAAAACCCCAGAGTTCACTCATTCCCTGCTCCCAGCTGATTCCGCCAAAAACTAAATCTCTTGGAAAGCATAATATAGATGGTTTATCAAGGTCATGTTTGTGTGCCTTGTTTGGTAATGTGGAGTTGTCACTAGAAGACAGCTGTGTAGCTTCTCTTTCATACACAAGTGGCTGCATGAATGACTCTCCCTAACAGAACATGAGTAAAGGGGACATGTAGTCACCTTTTTCTTTCTCTCCCCTTCCCATGGATGGAAATAGATTTCTCTAAAACCCTAGGAGATGATGGCAACACAAGATGGAAGGAGTCTGGATCCCTGAATCACCATGTGGAGGAAACTACCTCAATGACCAAGAATACCTTCACTGAATTGTTAAATGAATGAGAAATAAACTCTATTGTGTCAAGCCACTAAAATTTGGGGCTTATTTGTCATAAAAGTCAGCATGACCCCAGTACAACCAGTAAGATGGTATATGATTTTTATAACAAATGAATTGATAATTCATTTAGGAAGAAGAGCATGAATATTTTGTTACTATGAACAATCATAGCAGAAGATGGTGGTAAACTTCCAAGAAGGCCACTGAGACCACCAGGCCCCAATTCAAGAATGAAAGGTCAATCATTTTCATTTCCATATGGATTCACGTTGGATCTTACATGTTAGCTTCAATTTGCCATAAAAATGGTTGTCTTCTTTGTGATATAAATCTGTATTTAAAAGTCTGAGGGCCTCAGTACATTTTCTCAGGTGCCTGTGCTGTTATAGAGGTAGATATTGTGCATCCTCATGCTGAATGTCCATATGGACTGAGCCTAGTACCCTGTACACACTATGTTTTATCTTATATATGCATACCTATGATAAAATGTAGCATATAATTTAGGCATATTAAGAGATTAACAACAATAATTTATAATGAAATGGAATAATTATAATAGTATATTGTAATACATGTTATGTGAAGGTGGTCTCTTTCTCTCTCAAAGTATCTTATTGTACAGGATGCTACTATTGACCTTGAACACAAGCACTGCAATACCGCCACAGTTGATCTGATAACTGAGATGGCAACTAAGTGACTAAGGGAGAGGTAGTGTATACAGCATGGAGATAATGGCTAAAGGGATGATATCTGTCCCAGGCATATAAATTGTATATTTGTGGAATTTTCCATTTAATCTTTTCAGACTGCAACTGACTGCTGGTAACTAAAACCACAGGAAATAAAACAGTAGACGGGGGAACTACTATATAGTTTGAGTCCAAACTTTATGAATTAAGGCATTTGCTTTTTCTTTTGTGAAGGAGTGCTACAAATTCCAGTTAATTTGAATCTTTTATACCTTTCCAGATTTAGCTAGTATCTCTGGAAGTACTACTTAGGGGCCTTATATTTTGAGAATTTGCTTTTGTAAGGAAAACTCTCAACCTAGGTATTAGACAGTAAAAATAATAGTCAAAAATAAGTCACATGGTTTGTAACAGAAACCCATGCACAGTCACTGATATGGTTTCAACAATAACTCGTATTTTCAAAAGCACAGATGTTAAACTGCTTTGCCTCTCCAGATGTGCTCATGCGGGGTCTGTCGAAATGGAGCAATATGTAGTCTAACGCATGCTGCCCTCTCAGAGAACAGAGAGGTACTTACTTATTCCAGTTGTCCAACCTTTTTGTTTTTCCTCCAACAAAGATCAAAACAGAGCTCTTAATATGTGTTTGGTTTAAATTTAATGACATACAGTATTTACTCCCATCGGCGCTTCCTCTCACCTGTGGAGATAAACTGTGCTATTTTACGACAAACCCATATGGTTTCCATCTCTGTCTTGCCTGCCTTGGTGCAGTATCTGTTTACCATGGAGTGGTCAGCAAGTCCTGCGCACACTTCATGCAGAGTGGTAATATACTGCATTTTATATTTGTTCTTTTCTGTTCAGCTTGTGTTAGCTCCATCTTAAAATAAACACAAATTCATTGAAACATATTTTCTATCAGACTACTATCTAACTAACTGAGATAGGAAAGTTTCATAAAATTCTATAATTGCTTGGCATATTGGTTTTTCCTTCACTTTTATGCTTTTTTCTCACATAAACTCTAATATGAAAAATGTATTTTTTCAAGGAATCCATTCTGATTTTTATACAAAATATATTGAGTGCTCTCCCTTTTTTTTGGGCGGGGGTCTATGAAGGATAATAATTCTTGTAGTATTTTTATGAGATAAAAGACTCAGATTCCCTTTTAAGAAAGAAAACGAAGCAGAATCAACATTCACTCATTTATTTAATTCCATTAATAAATGCTTTTAGGGCACATTGAAAGTGTCAAATATAATGTGAAGAGGCATTATAGCTCCAGGAGTAGATAAAACAGACACGGGCCGGACGTGGTGGCTTATACCTCTAATACCAGCACTCTGGGAGGCTAACATGGGAAGATCATTTGATACCAGGAATTTGAGACCAGCTTTGACAACATAGTGAGACCTCGCCTCTACAAAAAAAAAAAAAAAAAAAAAAAAGCTGGATGTGGTGGTGTGCACCTGTAGTCCCAGCTATTCAGGAGGCTACAACAGAAGGATCTTCTGAGTCCAGGAGGTGAGATCATGCCACTGCACTCCAGTCTGGGTGACAGAGTGAGATCCCAAATAAAACAACAACAACCAGAAATGGTAAGTGATATTATAAGACTTAATGAGTAGTTATTGAGTGTTACAAAAGAAACACTGCTAGGACTCCTAGGGTATGGCTGCTTCATGTGGAGCTGTCACCCTCAGCTTAGGAGAATCCAGCAATACTATCAAATTAACATGCCATTGGAGTATTTTTAAAGTGTGCTGAGTTATACATCAAGTAAAATATGTAGACTAAGTGGCCTTTCAAGCATCAAAGAGTCTCAGATTGGGATAAAGATTGATTGCCGTTCTGATTCTGGTGGATTATGGGGAAATACACAACAAACAACAACAGCATTGACAATAATGATGATGCTTCCTAAGAAAAAGCTTGCTAGGGCTTAGTGCATTTTACTCTTTACTGGGACTCATTTCTGTTTCCTTTCCCCCTTTCCTTCCTTCCTCGCTGCCTCTTTTTGTCTAAAGCAACAGTTCTTAGAAATTAAATACTAAAGTAACGATGCTCCCACCAACTAAAACAAAATAAACAAAAGAAAAAAAAAACCCAAAAAACAAGATGAAGGGATGACTAACTTGCGCTTGCTTTCAATGATCATTCTAAACTGGACAACACAGATGGTGATTATTTGAGTGTGCAAATTGGGTTGTAAAATGAGTATCTTCAAAAATGTCAGGAGTAAATGCCCTTTTGCAGGCAAACATGATATTGAAAGAATTCCAGCAGCTTGCTGCCCAAGGCCCTTCATTCCATGTTAATTAAGCTTAAAAGAAACTTTATCCCTAAGAGAGAGTTTTGGATCGTGCCAAGGCACACTTGCCTGAGAAGAAATGGAACTTATGGGTTCTTGAGTATTTTGTAGTCTGTGGGTGAGAAATTGGCATCAGGCTCTGGGTTCTGAGGTACAAAGGATCTGCATACATACTTTGTGAAACATGCACAGAACAGGATTAATGGAACCAAGTAGTTCAATAGCCAAGCTGATCTCACCTGTCTTCCCTTTCTGAATGAAACTGGGAAAGGAAATTGGATAAAAAAAAATGGATTCATCCCTGACCACTCAACTATCCCCTTTAAAAATGAATACACAATCTGGTTATGAGACACAAGTTTTAAGAATAAATCAAAGACACTCACAGCTTCTCAAGAAACACGGGAATGGAAGGTAATGCAAAGAAAACAATTTTACAATTTTGAAATACTGTGCAGCTTCTAAGCCAAGTACTGCTCTTCTAGAGTGTGCTGGAGAGAGCTGGGAACAACATGAACATGTAAAAAAAAAAAAAAAAAAAAAAAAATCACACGATTAGGTAGGGCTGTTGGAAGACAAGGTGCCAATCAAAATCTGCAAGGGAAAGAGTAAGTTTCTTCCTCACCTAAATGTCCTTCTCTTCTTGGGAAATGACAAGGAAGCAAGAGCTCTCCCCTTTTGTTGATGTCTTAGGGGTGGCTCAGCTGTGTTAGACAATCCTCATGGCCTTAGAGTTTCTGAACAGATATTGTTTTCTTCCTTAAACGGTGCAATACCTTCACCTCTTGGCCAGGTGAAAGTGGTCAAGTCTGAACCTCTGGGATCAATGCAGGGAAGAGGCCAGAGGAAATTATCTGGGGCTATGGGGCCAATCTCAATTCTTCTCCCAGGTAAGAGCTGATTGTTTAAGACGCAGAATCCAAATGAGTAGGACATGCTTAATTCTTAGCAAGTATACGTAAAATCCAAGGTGAGAGAGAAGAAGGGTGTAATGGAAAGTCTTGTGGGAGGCAGCAGCTCTTGCCATCTGATAAGAGCTCATCCAGGCAATCCAACAAGGACAGCTGAAACTATGTATGAGAAAGGAAATGGAGGCTGGGCATGGTGGCTCATATCTATAATCCCAGCCCTTTGGGAGTCCAATGTGGAAGGATCACCTGGGGCCAAGAGTTCAAGACCAGCTTGGACAACAAAATGAGGCCAGTTTCTATAAAAAAAAAAAAAAAAAGTTGGGTATAGTGGCATGTACCTATAGTCCCAGCTATTACAGGAGGCTGAGGCAGGAGGATTGCTGAGTCCAGAAGTTTGAGGCTATGGTGAGCTATGATCATGTCACTGTACTCCAACCAGGGTGACAGAGCAAGACTCTTGTCTCTAAAATAAAACAAAAAGTGGGCACCACAAACCAGAGCAAAAGGACTAGTTAGGGTATATGCAAAGAGGGTAAGCAGGAAAGCCCACACCAGATACCCCCAGAAGTGCCTGGTTCCTAAATCTATCCTTGAGGCACACTAGATGATGGGTGTTAGGGCTAGAGACTGTCCACATCTAATTTGCTGAGGCAGGGGACAGGGTTGTAGGGATAGGGAGGCCCCAAAGAAACTACTGGAATTGGCTGTCTGATATAGGCAGGGACCAAGGGGAGCTCTCTCTGCAGGTAGTAGATGCTATTGAAAGTGTGTGTGTGTGTGTGTGTGTATGTGTGTGTGTGCGTGAAGGGGGTCATGATAGAATTCTGGGTAGATTCTGGATTAATTACTGCTTAAGAACTACTGGAATTTCAAAGACAGACTCTTCCTAAGTCATGGTGGGTTTAAAAAATAATTTTTTTTTTTCAAGTCAGAGTCTCACTCTGTCGCTCAGGCTGGAGTACAGTGGCATGGTCCTTGGCCACCACAGCCTCGACCTACTGAGCTCAGGTAATCCTTCCAACTCAATCTTTCAAGTAGCTGGAACTACAGATGCGTGCTATCATGCCTGGTTTATTTTTTGATATATTATAGAGACCAGAGCTCACCAAGTTGCCCAGGCTGGTTTCGAGCCCCTGAACTCAGGCAATCCTCTCACCTCGGCCTCCCAAAATGCTGGGATTACAGGCTTGAGCCACCGCGCCCAGCCAGTCATGCTGTTTAAAATGCTGCTGTTGACCATTCCGTAAAAAAAAAAAAAAAAGGCTGTAAGACTCATTTACAGGTAGAGAAAATAAGAGGAAAAAAATCAGAAGAAACTCACTTCTGGATATACAAGTTAGTCGTAGTGATAATTGTTTTCAAATTTTGTATTTCCATTTTTTTCTACATGACTGCTGTTTATTATACATCACAATATTTTGTTCACTTTGGTCATACACCTGAAAATCTTTCAAGAGTCTGTTATTGTGAAAATATATTTTAAAAGTCATGTTTCTGAGAAATGCTTTGGTCTATGGTCTTTACCAGAATTTCTCATTAGTGGTTCTGCACCAGATCAATGCTTCATACAGCTCAATTATTTGAACAATAGCCTTTTTATTTTTAAAATCAGTTATTCCTTAATTCTTGTAGGGTGTAGGGAAGAATTGTAGAAAGAGGAAGATTATAAGGGCTGACTCTGATATTGCAATTGACATTGCTTCAGTTTCTGATTTGTTCAGCCCATTAGAGTTTATTTCAGGGGGTTCTGTAGAAAACAAACAAAACACGAATACATGGCCAAATTAAAAAAAAAAAAAAGACAATCCCACAACAAAAACAAGCAAAGAAGGCAAAGACTCAGGGAGATAAAGACAGCCTCACTAATGAGTCCCCAACTGATTAAAAGTAAATACATTTCTATTCCTAGAAAAGTGTAAGCAACATTTGTTGCCACAAACTGTTTAACTTTAGCAAAAATAGAGAATTGCCCTCAAATTTGTTATGGGAGGACAGCAACAGTACAGCTAATTATTTCCCAGGTGCCTCTGGCCTGAATTTTAAAATGACTACTAGCGGAAACATGTGGAATGGACCCATCTTGACAGATAACTCATCATTATGGGTGTCTTTAAGGGGTTACTGATCACCATTGAGTTTTGATTTACCCGTTGTGTTGACTAGATTCATGGGAGTTTCACACTGTAATATGGGATTAAGCACTTGAATTCTAACGACCATCTGGGTTTGAATCTGAATCTTGCTTGTGTTACTTTGGGCAAAATATTTGCATCAGTTGGTTATGGCTGTGTAACAAACTGCCCTAACATTTAGTAGCTTAAAAAATCATGATGGGCTGGGTGTGGTGGCTCACACCTGTAATTCCAACACTTTGGGAAGCTGAAGTGGGAAGACTGCTTGAGCCCAGGATTTCAAGACCACCCTGGGCAATGTAGTGAGAGCTCGTCTCACAAAAAAAAAAAAAAAATTAACTGGGCATGGTGGCACATGCCTGTAGTCCCAGGTACTTGGGTGGCTGAGGTGGAAGGGTTGCTTAAACCCAGAAGGTCGAGGCTACTGCAGTGAGCCAAGATTATGCCACTGCATTCCAGCCTGAATGACAGAGTGAGACCTTGTCTCTAAAAAACAAGAAAACAAAACAAAAACAAAAACAAAAAAACCCTCATAATGCATTTGTTCATGGTTTGGTGGGTTGACAATTCATCTGGGTTCTGCTGGGGCGGTTTCTTTTTGCTCCTTATATTATCAACTGGGCTCACTCAAATGTCTTCAGTAGGGCCCTTCTCTATGCTGTCTCTCTTCATCTAACAGGCTAGTGTGGACATCTTGATATGTGGCTAAAAGTTCCCAGCAGCAAGAGGGGAAAATCTCTTATGAACATGCATCTATCAAGGCTTGACTTGTGTTCTGTTGCTATTGTGCTATTGATGAAAGCAATTCACATGACCAAGCCCAAATTTTAGGCTTAGAGACATAGATGCCACCTTTTGAATACATGTGCATATGGAGAGTTGCAAACATATTTGGAATCTTGATAGTAACAATCTGTTACACTACTTCTCTGTGCTTCTGGATTCTCATGGTAACATAATGACATCATAGTACCTACTCACAAGATTCTTGCAAAGATTAAATAAAATAATCCGCGTAAAATGCTCAGCACAGGGTTCAATATATGTAAGCTGTTATTATATTACAACCAACTAAGAAAGTGAGAGAGGCGGGGAACAGTGACTCACACTTGTAATCCCAGCATTTTGGGAGGGTGAGGTGGGAGGATTGTTTGAGCCCAGGAGTTCGAGACAAGCCTGGACAACATAGAGAGACCTCATCTCTACAAAAAAGAAAAAAATAAATAAAAATAAAAAATATATATACAAGAAAGAAAAGAGAGGAAGAGAAATTAGGGAGAAGGAATAAAAAGGAGGGAAAGGATTGGAGATAAATCTTACAGGATGAGATAGGGGAGAGTCCCATGAAGAGTATATTGTTGATGATACTATGTGAAATTATTGATCACATAGTGATTGAAATTATTGATTATTTGGGTCCAGGCTACCTGTGATCACTGATCTTTGTTGTTCTTATTGGATTGTTGACAATTTAGAAACTGTTTTTTTCTTCACAGGGAGACAAATTCTTTCTAATTTTAAATTTCAAGATTTTTCTCTTTTTAGTAACAGTGCTTATGTTTGGATGATGGAACTGTGAGTGGATTATCTTTTCTCTACACATTTTTCTATAATGGGGTCTTATAGCTTGTATAATAAAAAAAAAATTAGAACCAAAATTCTTTCACACATTCTTTTTGGAATTCATATAAAATTCGAAACAATTTTGCATTTGTTTGTGAAGTTGACAATGTTTGAAATTTTCTTTGTAACCTCAGAGGTATCCGTCATTTCTCACCATGCCCTGAGGATTCCCTTGACATGTGTAAACTATCCGCCCATCTGCGTTTTCAGAGATTAGAACTTCCTAATTCCAAAATGCCCGAAGGTTTCATTTGGAACAAGCACTTGTTTATGTGATGGTTCAAGTTAAAACTACATGTAGCTTTCTGGTCGGCTGGAAGTTGGGTTCTATAAATTTAAAATGATCTTTGCAAGTATGGAGTTGGAGTATTTGCAGTAGTATAAATTTCGAGACGGATGTTAAATGAGTAATTACACACATTCTAGGCTGAATTAATTAAACTAGCCTGAAAGTTTAAATTTATCCCTCTCACTCTCTGCCAAATTTGTTTGAAAATGAAAAAAACAAAAATCCCAACAGACAAACAAACCCACAACTGCAGTAGGGGCTTTCCAACCAGACTTTTATCTGATGATCTTTCTAAGCACAGTGGGATACGCTTATACCTTCCTGCATCAGAAGAGCCAGATCAACCCCCCTTTCTCACAGTGTGGTCTGTGGGCTCATAGGTGTGAGATCCCCAGAGGGATTTTTTACAGATAAGACTCTCTTTAGGAGGACCAGCACTTGTCTTTAGACTCAAACCTGCCCAAACTTTACGATGACTACTTGTATACCTAATCCTGAATTATACCCCACATCTTTAAAATAAAAAATACAAAAAAAAAAAAAAAAGACTCAAACTGAGGCCTGTAGGTACCAGAAGAGCATCATTGCTCCTGGGCAGAGCCTCCTGTGCTGCAGATTCTGAAGCCCCCGCTCCTTTCTCTCCTGCTGGTGACCCCATACCCCCCACCTCCTGCTCTGAGTTCCACCTCCAGAGGAGGCTGACTGTGTATCTAGAGCAAGGCTTCTTAAAATGTAGATTGTGAGGCCCCATGCTTTCTGCTCCTTCCAAGGTTTCTGGATTGGTAGAGAATCTGTATTTCTAACAAATTTGTGGGTGGTGCTGATGTTGCCGTTGGAGGATCACATCTCAGAACCACTGCACTGCAGGAAGTCACTCTTATTATACCTGGCCAAGGTTGAACATTCTCTTGTTTTTTGAAGCTTTCTCTTGTTTTTTGAAGCTTTTGTTTCTCATTCTGGTGAGCAGATTCAATGTGCTTTGCAGATTCAAGAATAAAGCATCTTTATTTTACTCCTGGGTAACAAGCCTAGCACACCTCAGAATGGCATCGCGTTTGCATTATTAATTTCTGACATGATGTCAATTTAGATGTGGCCACTACACCAATAACTGGTATGTTAATCCACTTAACTGTCATGAGGCTCCAACACCAACGCTTTCTGCTCCCAAGAATGACGACACCGTCACTCGGTCACTTTCTGGAGCAGGTTCCTAACCAGCCCCCATGGCATCTCCACACTCTGTTTCAACCCCTCCTGTTTTCCTAATACATCCAGTCACATTTTAATGGCTGAAATGGCTTTGAAGCTTTCCCCACAGAACCAATTTTCATCCTCAGTGAAGGGCAGCTCCTGTTCTTCAGCAAGGAGTCTACTTTGGTGATAAGTTTTCACGGGAGTCCAGAACACAAATATATTTTGACGGTTGCCCTAATGGCAGCGTGTTAACATCAGCACTAGAAGTAGATTTGTCATGGAGCTCTTCTGATGAGACAGGCTCTCCAAATTAATCGAGGCTGATGGCAGATTTTGTCAGTGAGATGAGATGTTGCCCACAGCTAGTTAGTCTGCTGGAATATTTGGTGCTAATGGCAGGGTTTCATTGAGATACATGTTTAGGAGGTCACAGCTAATATGATTCTAGATCCTTCCAGGAAAATGGTGAGCTTATAAACCACAGGACACTGATATTAAGGCAGCTGTTTTATACTAGCCAAAAATTCATGACTTAGATTCCTTAATGAATGCTTGGGGGCAGGGGGGATAAAAACCAGCCAACCAAACTGTTCGACAGAAATATCAAAAGCTTGAAAATCTTAAAAAGTCCTTAAATGTGTTATACTTATCTCCAGAATTCTGAACAAAACCGACAGCAGTGTAAGTTGCTTCTGCTGATTGTAATCCAACAGAAATATCATACCTCTTGGCTTTGCCCTGGGCAAACTTTTCACTGAAGTCATCCGTTTTGCTTTCTGTTATGGTTACCTAACCTCAGTCAGAATGCAGCAGGCAACCAAAAAATGCGAGACAGACATCTGGAAACTTTTCCAGCTCCTAACATTTCTCTGCTTTGGAAATAAGATGGACTCCACTGACTTTTTCTGAATTTGGTCTTTATTTTAAAGATATAAGAAAGATATGATTAGGCATGGGAAGGGACTCAAATATCAGCATGAGGGGACAGTATGTCTCACAACACACACACATGCCTGGGATCACTGACTTGGCCGGCGGCCTGGAAATGTTTGTAACCACCCATCTACTCCCCTCATTTTCTCAGAGGAAAACCCTAGGACAGCGTGTCTCAGCAATGACTCCTGTTCCCAACTGGAAATGTTTCAAGTCTTCCAGTTCCAGAATCAGAATGTTATATTGTTTTAAACTTTACAGGGTACACTATAATCATGTGGCTCTTTTAGATGTTTTAAACTTTGATAAATTTGGTCCAGAAATCACCCTTACTGAGTGCTCACTTACCACAGGTAGTTTTGTCCTCAACTAACACCTCAGACCCATGGTAAGGACTCAAGAGAGGATCAATTCTCTTTGCTTTTTTTTTCCCCCCACAGGCAAATCCTTCTAGAGCCCACCTTGGGGACTCATTTGTTCAACAGAAAAAAATGTATATTTATAGATACCTGGCACGGTGCTGAGAAGTGAGTCGCTGATGAGAAAGATAACTTCTTGTCTTCTGACTTGGAGTCACATGTGCAGACAGATAATGGTAGAGTAGGATGATCCAGGCACAGATTTATATGGGAACTTATGAAAGCAAGGGGGAGAAGAAGAGAATTGCCCAAAGGAGTCAAGAAGGTGACATTTGGGGAGTATCTGGAAGATGAAAAGATGTTTTCTAGGAAGAGAAGTGAAAAAATATTCCAAGCAAAGGATCTTATGTGGCAGAGGCAATTTGTGCTCACGAAAGATCCATGCAATTCTCGATGTTTTCCAGATTTCTTGCAGTTGGATTGGATTCTTGTGACTGAATCTTAGTGAATAGGGTGTGAGCAGAAATGATGCATTCCTTAGTATTCTAGACGCTTAAGCATTATCATGCTTTATCCGTTTCTCTCTTCTCTTCCTGCTGCATACTTGGCAGTAATGTGTTGAGCCAGCTGAGTCACAAGAAGGAGGTAACCTGAATCCCTAACACACTGAATGGAGGAGAACCCCCTTTGGCCTGCATTGTACTTTGTGTGGAAGAGAAAGAGGCTTTTATTGTGTTACGTTTGTCTATTGTGGTAGTTGGCATTAACTACTCTGACTAATACAACACGTGAAAAGATTTGAAGAGTAGGAGAGGATGGTGTATTTGTGGAATGTTCACTACCTCAATAGAGCTGGAGGCTAGCATATGGAGGGAAGGCTTTGCAGGTAGGTTAGAACCAGATGGGGATTCTGTAAGCTGTGACAAAGGGATTGGATTTCATTTTTCAAACAACTAGGAGGCATGGGAGGTTTTTGTGAAGAGTAGCCCTGTAATCAAAATTAAATTTTGGAAATGAAACTATGTACTGGGGTACATAGGACTAATTGGAGTGGGGAGAACTTGAGGTCAGAGATCAGTTATCAGTTACTGCAATGGGTAAGACATGGTGAGGACCCAAGCTGTGGAAATACTCCTTGTTTTTTTAAGTTAGTCAAATTTCTTAGGTAAAGAAGGGAAGTTGCCTTGCTCAAAAGGTAGACTCCAGGGCTGACAAACTACCACTCATCTATTTTTGGAAAACAAAAAAGAGGTTTGATTGCAATGGAGCCATATCCATTTGTTTATGTATTATCTATGACTGCTTTCACCCTGTAAGGACAGAGTTGAGTAGTTGTAACAGGAGCTGTATGCCCCCTAGAAACTAACATATTTACCATCTGGCCCTTTAAGAAAAGTTTGCCAATCTCTGGGTTGTACGGATAGGTATCAGTTGAACCACTGTAGCATATTCAGGGATCCCTGTAACTTGGTTAATTGTGTCAAGGACTAGTTTGTGCCAATTAAGTTCTAATGTGTTATTACACATCTGTTTACCTCCCCTGTATAGTAGTATTGAGAAGTCACCTCTCCTTCCCACCTCTTCCTGGTGGGTTTCCAAAGGAGCAGTAGATAAATGTGATTGGTGAGGCAGCAAGAACGTGATATCTGCGGTATTCGCTGTTTCTCTAGTGAAAGGGGTTAATAATGGCTTACAGGTGGCTACATATGTATGGACTTTTAAAATTTAGTATTCTGCTCAACAGGGGGTAAGTGGAGCCATAATCTTTTAAGTGACTGCCTAGTTAATTATCTTCTCTGCTGTCCCAAATTTTCCACGTGCGGTTCTAAAACCTAGACTTGATGGGATGGTGTAAAAAGCCTGTTTTGGTCTCTGGTCATGTATGCATACATGCACACATAAAAATGACATATACCATGTATAGTTATGCACCTAGGTTTTAAAATTTAACTATGCGTCTTGGACCTTGTTCCTTTTCAGTAAATACTGAGCTGCCTCATTCTTTATACTGGTCATAAAATCAGTGTTTTGATCTTTATTTGACTCTTATATTGATTCAGAACTTGGAATGGAGAATCTGTGCAATTCAGAAGCCCCCTTCAAACCCATATAAATGATACAAAGTCTGGAAACCTCAAGGCTGAGCACCTATTTGGGGACCTACACATTGTGCTGGTGATGTGGTTTGGAAGAAGGCTTTGGAAAGAATGGGTCTTTCAGATTTTTCTTTACAATCTGTGACATCTTTATTGCTGGTAGTCACAGGTGTGTGACTATTTTTATCAGACACAGGCTATGGGAGTGGGGTTGCTGTTTTTGACCTTAGCAGGTGCACTGGGTATAAAATAAAAGTAGCTTTTGTTGTACAGGTTTTTTGGCTTTGGTAAGTGGAAATATTTTGTTGTCTTTACATGTTTATCTGCAGGCCAGGACTTAGGAACACTGGTATATATGGTTCCAGCCCTTAAATTATAAAGGGATTGGTAGCAGATATTGGTCACCTGCTTCAAATCCTGTTTTGACTCATAATCACTTCTAGGGTCAAAGAAAGAAAAATGGCAAGGCCGCCTTCTTGGTGTCATGTGATTTGCTCATGTGCTATTGAAGTCAATGTTTCTCCTCACTCAACATGGCCTCAGATTGACTTTCTCTTGTTAATTACATAATCCTCCATTATTGTTGTAGATTTCAAGAACCCATCTGGGGTTCAGATATAGGCAGATTTTTGTTAGTGAATCTACAAAGAAGAATGGGCCCTTACAATACAGGGATGTCATCCTCTTAAGTTTGGTGGAAGAAAAACTCAATGGAATTATTGTAATCCCATCTTTTTAATATAACAAAGGAAACTGAAACGCTTTATGTAGGTCTCTAGAAATTAGGTTTGCTGAGCCTCTCCAGGAAACTAGGTAGGTTTAATAGCAGGCTTTGATTTAGAAGTAAGAACAGAAACAGTGGGAAATTGAAAGAAAAATCGTTCTGATTAGGAATCATTCTGTGAGGAAGAACATTTCCTGAAGAAAAGATTGAGTTCAAGTAGCATAAGCTAGACAGGTAGGAAAGGAAAAATGAAATTCTATCAGATCATAGGGAAAGACTGGGATCTTAGAGGCTAGGTAAAACAAATCTGAAAGAAGGTTAGAGGTTGAGCTCCTGGAGGCCAGATATTCCAGGCCTCCCCCTTTTTTCCTTCCAACCTACTTGATTTAATCTACATTTTGCAGCAATTTAATCCCACATCAAAACATATTTGCATCAGCTACACATAAGGCACTCACAAAGAAAGTATATTTTTCCCCCTAAAACATTTAAAAAATTGAATCATAAAAATGTTTAGTTATAATAGAATTAATTAAACTAGAAATCAATAACAGAAAAATAGTTAGAGAATTTTCCATTATTTAGAAGTTGAGAACACTACTAAATTACCCATGATTCAAAGAAGCCCCAAAGAAAATTTAAAATATTTTGAAATGAATAAAAATAAAGTACAGCATATCAATATTTTTGGGATGAAACTAATATCGTGCTAAGAGTTAAATGTTTATTAAATGCTTATATTAGAAAAAAGAAAGCTCTCAAATTAATAGACTAAATCTTGGCTCCATACCATAGGAAAAAGAGAGCAAATTAAGCCAAAAGCAAAAAGAAGGAGGATTTAATAATGATAACAAAAGAAACCATCTAAATTAAAAATAAAAAAAAGTAATGAAAATCAATGAAAGTAAAAGCTTGTTTTTTGAAAAATTCAATAATATCAATAAAATTCTACCCTGACAAATCAAGAAAAAAAAAGAGAGAAGAAACAAAATTTAATATCAAGAAGGAAACAGTAAACATCACTACAGTCATCATGAATATCAACATGGTGTTAAGAGAATACTGTAAGCCGGGATTGGTGGCTCAGCCTGTAATCCCGCGCCTTTGGGAGGCTAAGGTGAGTGGATTGCCTGAGCCCACGGGTTCTAGACCCGCCAGGGCAACTTGGTGAGACCTCATCTCTACGATAAATCAAAAAATTAGCCAGGCGTGGTAGCGCGCGCCTGTAGTTCCAGCTACTTGGAAGGCTGAGGCGGAAGGATCGCCGGAGCCCAGCAGGTTGAGGCTGCGGTGGCCGGGAGCGGCCACTGCACTCCAGTCTGGGCGA
>CAUYQG010106518.1:0-10024 GCA_963574415.1 Tarsius wallacei
TGCAAATTAAAACTACACTGAGATACCACCTAACTCCAGTCAGAATGACCATTATCAATAACTCAAAAAATAACAGATGCTGGAGAGGATGTGGTGAAAAGGGAATGCTGCTACACTGTTGGTGGGAGTGTAAACTAGTGCAACCTCTGTGGAAAGTAGTGTGGCGATTCCTAAAAGCTCTAAATGTCAACCTCCCATATGACCCCGCAATCGCCCTATTGGGAATATACCCTGAAGAACTCAAACACTCTATCAAAAAGATACCTGCACACGTATGTTTATTGCATCATTGTTCACAATAGCAAGAACCTGGAACCAACCATGCTGTCCTTCAAAAGAGGACTGGATTTTAAAAATGTGGTACATATACATGATGGAATACTACGTAGTCATAAAAAAGAACAAAATCATGAATTTCGCAGCAACCTGGATGGAACTCGAGTCTATACCACTGAGTGATCTCTCACAGAAACAAAGATCTGATTATCACATGTTCTCACTCATATACTGGACCTAGAACATCTATCACAACACTATAAGAAAAGGATTGACAGTGGTGGGAAATTATGGGGGATAGGAGGGGAAGAGAGGTGGGATTAATGGTAGTCAATATATGTCTGGGGATGGGGAGACACCCCTTATCAACAAGGGTCCCTGAACGATGCATATTCGTATACTTAACCCTTAACTGTACCCCACAATTTTAAAATAAAAAATATGTTTATAAAAATAAAAAATAATCAAAACAGCTTGGTATTGGTACAAGAACAAGCATATAGACCAATGGAACAGGACAGAGATTCCAGGAGCAAAACCTCAATTTTTCAACCAACTTATCTTCGACAAAGCCTCCAACAACAACCACTGGGGAGAGAAGAACCTAATAAGTAAATGGTGCTGGAAAAACTAGCTGACCACAGGAGAATGAAATAGGACACCTACCGATCACCATACACAAAGATCAACTCCAAATTAATCAAAGACCTAAACATAAAACCTCAAACATGAGGAAAACTGCTAGGGGAGGGAGGGGCATACCTCATCAACAAGAGTACCTGCATAATCAACGTTTGTATACCTAACCCTGAATTGTACCCTGCATCTTTATAATACAAGAAGAAAAGGAAATGTAGGAGACCCCTTTAGAGAAATTGGAACAGGTAACCAATCCTGATCAAACCCCAAAAGCCAATGCTCTACAAGATAAGATAGACAAGTAGTACCTCATCAAACAGAAAAGCTACTGTAAAGCAAAAGAAACCAGTCCAGAGAATGGGAAAAAATATTTGCCAACTATGTATCTGACAAAGACCTAACATCCAGGATCTACAAGGAACTTAAGCATGCCAAAAGGAAAAAAAACAAACAACTCCATTAAAAAGTGGGCAAAAGACACTTCTCAAAAGAAGACACATGAGCAGCCAACAGTCATATGAAAAAATGCTCAGCCTCACTAATCATCAGAGAAATGCAAATCAAAACCACATTGAGATACAACCTCACCCCAGTGAGAATGGTCATCATTAATAAAACAAAAAATGCTGGCAAGGATGCAGAGAAAAGGGAATGTTTCTACACTGTTGGAGGGAATGCAAACTAATTCAGTTACTCTGGAAAACAGTGTGACTATTCCTAAAAGAACTAGAAATTGACCTTCCATATGACCTACCAATCCCCCTTCTGTAAATATACCTGGAGGAACTTAAATCACTCTACAAAAAAGATACCTGCACATGCATGTTTATTGCAGCATTATTCGCAATAGCAAAACTATGGAACCAACCCTGCTGCCCTTCGAAACTGGACTGGATTTTAAAAAGTGGTATATATACATGACAGAATATTATGCAGCCATAAAGAAGGACAAAATTATGGACTTCACAGCAACTTAGATGGATGGTCTATAATACTCAGTGATCTATCACAGAAACAAAGAACTGAGTACCACATGCTCTCACTCATAAGTGGACCCTGAACATTTGCCTTAATGCTATAAGAAAGGGATTTTTAGTAGTTGGAAACTGTCAGGGGATGAAGAGGGTGGACATAACATCAATAAGGGTACCTGATCTCAAAGCTGGTGAAGTGGGGACCAAAGGGAGGCCCAAACTTTGCCTGTATGATGACCAGTTGTATATCTAATCCTGAATTGTACCTCACATCTTTAAAATAAGAAATAAAAATAAAATAGTCAAACGTCCTTCAGAGGATGGATGGAAGAACAAATTGTGGTATACACATGCAATGGACATTATTTTTCAGCTATAAAAATGAAGTACCTATATGTGTTGTAACATAAACTTTGAAACCATTATTCCAAGTAAAAGGAGCCAGAAACAAAAGCTCATATATTGTATGACTTTATATGAAATATCCAAAATCAGTAAATCCATGCAGACTTAATACAAACTGGTGTGTGCCAAGGCTGGGAAGAAAGGAAAGTGGAGAGCTACTACCTAATGGATATGGGGGCTTTCTTTTGGGTTGACGAAAATATTCTACAACTAGAAAAAAGTGGTGGTGGTTGCACAGATTGTGAATGTACAAAATGACACTGAATTGTTATTTTTTCTAAGTGCTTTTTGTAAGTGCCTGTTAAAAGTAAAATTTAAAGGAACAAATAGTTATAACTCTAATCTTCATGTTCCTTTGCTACCTTCATTAATAGATATAGCAGGCTCCTACAAATCTGGGCCACTGGGTAAAGTTTCCCATGGTACATCATATTTTTTAGTTCTTTTCTCTCAAATTTGAATAACAAAACAGGTTGATTCACAAATAGAGCAAATATTCAATTATTGGGAAGTCTAACTCTGTATCTCCAAAATCTTGTTTATGACTCTTCAATGTAATTAAAAGAGCACTCTTCAGGGGTTTCCATGATCTTTCAGAGAAGCAATATTATGGGAATGAAAATCACAGACATTTGTTCTAGAACAAATCGTTCTGTGCTTAATTGGCTAAGAACTTCCTCTTTCTGTCTAAGAACTTCTTCAGAACTTCTGATCTCTGTAGAAGTCAGATACTGGCAATTTCTCAGAATTCCATCCCACTCCAGAGTACATTAATGACTACAGGAGAAATCAGTGTCTCAGAAATCTAAAAAGATCTGAAAAAAGAACATTTAAAGTGTGGTCTAGGATGAGGGTAGGGAGGTTTAGACTGTGGACTTATAACCAAGAAAAATTCCTTCATTTTAAACATCACTTATCATCAAGTAGAGAAATCCACACCTTAGGGGACTTTTAACTACAAGAAGAGACATATCTGGAGTATTCTTCAGCCTCAGGTTTGAAAATAAAGCATGATTGGCAAAAACACTCATTTAGAGAAAGTTTAGATTTTAAAAGGGGGGAATTTACTGGTACACTAAGAAAAGCAGACAGTCATTTCTATTTCTTGTTACACACGTAGTAAAAAATGGTAATTTGCTCAACAGGGAAGTACAAAGATGAATTCCCAGTTACTAAACCCAGAGAGCAGACTTTCTAATGGAAGAACTCAGTCAAGAACCGGAAGACAGATTCAGATAAAGACTACATTAAAATATTCAAACATGAAGTGGACTCGTAAGAGAGAAGATGTATGGTAAAATGTCAGTAGTATTAATCCTTGGTGAGATCATGTTTTATCTATACCCCAGTATATCATATATATACTTTTTTGTATCTTCCAGGATTCATACCATAATACCATAATTATGCTTTACTTTTAGAAAATAATATTTATTATTAAGGCATATGACAGTCCAAAATAATAATTTAGTTATTAATAGAGCAGAACTCATGAACTAAATATACTGGGGATTATTTGGATTTAAACTGAAATACACACTTAAGTTGTGTAATGAATATCATAACATAGCTTTCAGGGACAGGACAGTCACACATTTCTATAAAGTCTTTCCCCTCATTGATCCAAACTTACCCTCACCTCTGATCTCCCATAATTCTTGTTAGACTTACCAATCATAGGTATTTTGTTTTACCTATTTGTATGTGTGTCTCTCTGTGTGTGCCCATGTATGTGTTGTCTTTCTAACTGTATGGTATGCTTCTTGAAAATAATAACCAGACCTTATATTGTCCAACACAATATTTTGATCACTATAAAATATAATTAAATTTTTATTGATATATAGCATAGACTTAATTGATAAAGGTACAAGGTGTATTATTAAAGATATCATAGAGTTAACTGTTCTGAAAACATATGGTTAAAATGAAATCAACTACTTTATTGAGTAGTTTATTGAGTAATGATAATTTGAGAAATCTTTTAGGAAAAGGAACATGGCTGTAGTAGAAGCTCTTTATGAAAGAGTAAGAATGAGGTGGGAAAGATGACAAACACTGAAAATCAGAACTAGGCATTTAGACTCCATCTAATCCAATAAATGGATATCTCACCTACCTTGTACCTCTGGAAAATTTTTAAATGGCTATGTATGCTAGAGAAAACATTTTTTGTTAACTCTCAAATACAAGATATTTAAATTCAACATTGTGACAAGCAAAACAACGTATCCCCAAGATTATATGAAAATAATGTTCTCAACCTTCCCAGCTGGAAGAATAGGAGCAGTTGGTAAGAGTCACCTGACTTTTTAATCAATGTATTCCATAGGTTTGTTAGTCCCCCGTGTTTGTTTGTGGTGGTTCTTTAAGCAAATAATAATGAAAAGATCTTTGCTCATCTTTGCTCCATTTCTTTGAAGAAAAAAGTATGCAAATGTTGTCAAAGATTAGGTCCTCTATCTGAGCTTTCTATCACAAATTATTTAGAAACCAGTTATTTCAAGTACATCTTTTTCATCATTCTGCTATTGCCTTCTCGTTGAACTTCAAA
The DNA here is from genome assembly GCA_963574415.1 of Tarsius wallacei. NCBI lineage: Eukaryota > Metazoa > Chordata > Mammalia > Primates > Tarsiidae > Tarsius > Tarsius wallacei. The sequence continues at coordinate 4,849 of CAUYQG010106518.1, forward strand.
CACCGATGGGCCTTCTTCCTCTTTAAAAAAAAGTTTGACCTTGCTAATCAGAGCCCTAACTTGCTGCATTAATTCAAAGCTCTTCTTGCATAAATTTCTTCACTCTCTGCCTTTCATTTTGACTACCATTCACTCTGTCTCCTATTAATCTGCAAAGTCCCTGTGCACAGATATATAGGTATTGTTTACATAATGTACCCCAGAAACGTCCAAGGCAGAACCTGCACAAATGAATATGGTGGTCTTGTTTTACTTTGCACCACTTGCCTTTTTTTCCTCATCCTTGTCACATTTCAAATTATACTATATGTACTTTCCAGGTTAATTTTCCTAAAATATTTTCAAACATTTATTGGCTTAGATGGAGTCTAAATGCCTAGTTCTGATTTTCAGTGTTTGTCATCTTTCCCACCTCATTCTTACTCTTTCATAAAGAGCTTCTACTACAGCCATGTTCCTTTTCCTAAAAGATTTCTCAAATTATCATTACTTAATCATTTAGTATGTGCTGTCTCTCTATGTAGAACATGGTACACACATAATAGAATGTAATTTCCACATATCCTTCAAAATCCTTCAAATTCCTTACATTTCTATAAAACTTTGCTGACTAACTGAGCCCACAAGAATTTCTCAATCTCCTCTCGGATTCCTGTATTATTTGACACACATACTAATGTTTTATTATTTATATATATATTTATTTTAAAGATGTGAAGTACAATTCAGGATTTGTACAGGTGAAGTTTGGTCTTCACTTTGCTAATTACTAACATTATTCTTCTCAGATCTGGAAACAACGATACAGAAATTCATATGGAAACATAAATGACCACGAATAGCCAAAACAATCCTCAGTAAAAGAAACAAAGCAGGAGGTATCACACTTCCAGACTTTAAACTTTATTATAAGGCTACAATAATCTAAACAGACTGGTATTGGTACAAGAACAAGCATATAAAACAATCAAACAGGATAGAGATTCTGGAAGAAAAACCTCAATTTCTCAACCAATTCATCTTCAACAAAGCCTCTACCAACAGCCACTGAGGAGAGGAAAACCTGTCCAGAAAATAGTGCTGTGAACTGGCTGATGACATGCAGTAGAATGAAACAGGACACCAACCAATCACCATATACAAAAATCAACTCTAAATGGATCAAAGATCTAAACACAAAACCCCAAACTATAAGAATCTTCTAACCGGGCTCGGTGGCTCAGCCTGTAATCCTGCGTCTTGGGAGGCTGAGGTGAGTGGATTGCCTGAGCCCGCGGGTTCCAGACCCGCCTGGGCAAGCGAGACCTCATCTCTACAATAAATCAAAAAATTAGCCGGGCGTGGTAGCGTGCGCCTGTAGTTCCAGCTACTTGGAAGGCTGAGGCAGAAGGATCGCCGAAGTCCAGCAGGTCGAGGCTGCGGTGGCCGGGAGCGGCCACTGCACTCCAGTCTGGGTGACAGAGTGAGACTCCAACTCAAAAAATAAAAATAAAAATAAAAAATAAATAAATAAAAAATAAATAAATAAATAAAAGAATCTTCTAGAAAACGCAGGCAACACCCTTACAGAAATTGGAATAGGCAACCAGTTCTTGATCAGAATCCCAAAAGCCCAGGCCATAAAAGATAAGATAGACAAGAGGAACCTCATCAAACTGAAAACCTTCTACAAAGCAAAAGAAACCATCAAGAGAGTGGGGAGACAGTCCACAGAATGGGAAAAAAATATTTGCCAACAGTATATCTGACAAGAGCCTAACATTCAGTATCCACAAGGTTCTCAAATGTAGCAAAAGGAAAAAACAAACAGCCCTGTTAATAAGTGGGCAAAAGACATGAATAGACATTCTCAAAAAAGGACATATGGGCAGCCAATAGATAAATGAAAAAATGCTTTCTCACTCATCATCAAAGAAATGCAAATCAAAATCACACTGAGATGTTTTATTATTTTTTGTGAGTATGTATATGCTCTGCTCTGTCTCTGGGTCAAATTTCTAGAAGTCAGAAGCCAGATATTATAACTCTTTATGTTCTCCAATTATACAACAAAACATTTTACATATACTTAATGAAAGTTGATGATAACCTGATTTTAAGTAATTGGTAGACTTTTGTTAGCACACATACCATAAATACAATTTTACTCTGTTTTTCTTCTTAACGAAAGATCCATTTATTTCATAAAAGAATATGTTTGTTTGGTGATGTGTGCGTTTTTTTGTATGCATAGTTATGACAACATTTCCAAAGCTGGTATTCAGGATATGAAGTTGTGTTACTACTACTACAACTAATGGTAATAACAATAATTTGGAAATATGTTCCATCTAAATCTTTCTCCTACAGAGTCATGTGACACTCCAAGTTCCTCAGAAAGGAGGAGATTTATAAGTTGCATTAATTAAAATAACCATGTTTAGGAAGGTTCTTTTCAGAAGTTATTTTCTCAAATATTAATATTTTCCAAAGAAATCTCTTCAAATACTTATAAGCGTGCTGGAGTTGAGTGGAAAATAAATTTATGCCACTTTTCAAAAAGAATGACAGCAATATTTATTATTATTTCATGTGAAAGAAGAACAATTCATGAATCTTGTCTTTCAGCCTTTACATTTTTCTTCCAAATGGAACTGATTTAAATAATACTGTTCTAATTCTGTTATAAAAAGCTTATAAACAAAATATTCTGCAATGGCCTAAGAAATATATTGACTGTGAATCCTACACTGGGCTCATAAACCTAGAACTAAAATAAGATCTAGGTCCTGAAATTATTACTTTAATTCTATGCCCTAAAATCAGCTTGCTTTTCTAAACAAAAAAGAATGACAATAGAAAACCCAGCGAACAAAATCCTTTAAGTTCTATAAAGGTTATTAAAGGTTAATGAGTTTCAAAATAAAGATATGTGCTGTGTTCATCACAGGGCAGAAAGAAGACAAGAGTTTCGAGTGAGACTTATTGGGAAACCTCTGCTACCAACCTTGTGACCTCGAACAAGTTACTTAATCTTTCTAAATTTCAGTTATTTCATCTATAGAACTAAAGGTAATGCTCAGCACATGTAAGGCTGGAAAAAAACCTTAGATTTTTTTCCTTTCTTTGTTCTTTTTCTTTTTTTCACCAAAATTTAAATGATCTTGTTTAAAATAATCACATTTTGGAAGTATGAAAATTCTACTGAAGAGAAAATTTATAATAAGCCAAAGACATATACCCTCCCATAACCATGCATTTTAACCATAAATAGTTGAAGAAAACAATGTTGTACGCAAAAACATTTTCACGTTGCCCTCTGATGGCAGGGCACAGATATGTGACTTTAAATAAGTTACTTAATTTTTCTGAGTCTCACTTATCTATAAAACTCTCTTAGTACATGTAGTGCCAGAAAAAAAATTAGTTTTTCTTATTGCTTCATTCTTTCTCTTTTTTCTTCCTTCCTGCCTTCTTTTTTTTCTATGATTCAAAGGTATGTCATGACACTGATATACTTGATGAGTTACCAAAAATAAAAACTAATGTGTTGTAGACATATACCATCACATGCTTTTACTATAGTCTTATCATTATAAATTAATTTTAAAAGGTTCTAACTATGTTGACATGAGTTAAAATAGATCCCTATTTATTTAGATTACTTTATTCTCTACCCAGCATGAACAAATAAAAGTTTACACTAATATTAAAAAATTGATTTTAAAGAATAAGTTTGAAAACAGGTAGTACCCTAGACAAAGAAAAGAAAAACTTCAAGCAGTCGGAAAAGATTACAGGGAGAGGAAAAATTTTAATTTTGAGTTCCGTGAATATATAGTCCTCTACAATTTGAAAAAATAATTTATATAGTGAATAACTTTCCTGAAGTCTCATTGTATATGCCCTTTATGCCAGGTGCTAAGGATTAAAAGATGAATAAGATCTGGCATTTTACTTCAAGAATCTTACAGACTAATAAAGACTTGACATGTAAATAAACAATTCCCTTTTGAAGTTCAACAACATAACATGCAAGGTACCACAGAATGAGCAGGGTGGTTAACTTTATCTGGATAAAGTTACTGCACAGAAAGTTGCTTAATTTGAGGTTGAAAAGATAAATACTGGTAATAACCATCCTTTAAAGCTGACAGGGAGGTAATGTATCATCCCCATTTCAGAAATGAGGAACTACCATTTAGGAGTTAACATGATTTGCACAAGGTCACAGCGCTTGATCCAGGCCTCAAATCAAGTACAACAACACCTAAACCAGTGCTCTTTTCAGGATGATTAAGTACCCAGTCCAACCTATTTGAACCATATTCCAACCATTTTCAAGAAGTAAAAGCAATTTTCCATTCAACAATGTCAAGAGGCTGCAAAAGTTCTGGATTCATTAATGAGGCAGATGATAGAATTACCATGCATAATGCCAACAAAACATTATAAGTAAGTTTACCCCCATAGAATGAATGTTTGCCTCATCTCAACTCATGCAGAAAGCTCTGCTAAAGAAGTAGAATTAGAAGAAATTTAACAACTACTGCATTTTTTGGGAATGCAGTCGTGATGAAGGCATGATGGGTAGGGTTAGTAAATGATCTGGAGATTCTCCCTAACCAAAAGAACAATGTAAAATACTTATGGCTTCAAATATATTAGACTGAGTATTATTCTTGACCTGCCTGTGGTGATAATTTCTTAACACAGAATTCCTGTTAATCTCCTTTAACCAATAACTGTGCATGAACATTGGCCATTCAAGTACAGCAATATCTCAGTTGACTCCCACAACCATTCCCCTTAAAGTAAAAATTCAGTGCTAGTATTTTCAAACTGGAAGCACTTTTTTTCTATTTTAAAATACTGTTTGGCAAAACAATAAATTTAAAGTCCAAGACACTATAGTTTGTCCAATACTTAATACAGCTACTTCATTTGCCATGGATTTATTTCTGTTATGTGAATATCATTTTCATTCTATTTTTATTACAATTATTCTTACAATAAAGAATAAGGGACAAAAATAGGTATATGATGTGTTTATGACATTTCTTTTTTTTTTTTTTTTGAGTTGGAGTCTCACTCTGTTGCCCAGACTGGAGTGCAGTGGCCGCTCCCGGCCACCGCAGCCTCGACCTGCTGGGCTCCGGCGATCCTTCCGCCTCAGCCTTCCAAGTAGCTGGAACTA
>CAUYQG010106519.1:0-26914 GCA_963574415.1 Tarsius wallacei
GCCCGGCTAATTTTTTGATTTATTGTAGAGATGAGGTCTTGCTTGCCCAGGCGGGTCTCGAACCCGCGGGCTCAGGCAATCCACTCACCTCAGCCTCCCAAAGGCGCGGGATTACAGGCTGAGCCACCGAGCCCGGCTGACAATACTTTTATTTCAGCAGTTTAAAAATGATGTATTACTTCCTTCTGTTTTCTTTGGTTTCTAATAAGAAACCCACCTTCATTCTAATTGGATTTTCTTTTCTTTCCTATAGGAGAGGTTTTTTTTTTTTTCTCTGTTTTCAAGATTTATTTCTATCTTTGCTTTCCAGAAGTTTAATTATAATGTGTTGTAGCATGCATTTATCTAGGTTTATTCTGTTTGGGGTTCACTCAGCTTCTTGAATTTGTAAGTTTATGTCTCCTTTCAAATGTGGGGCATTTTCAGCCATTATTACTCTGAGTACTTTTTCAGCCCCACCTTCTTTCTCTTGTTCTTACAGTATTCCAATTATATAATTGTTAGATCTGCTTTTGTAGTCTCACAGGTTCTTGAGGCTTTGTTCATTTTTTTTTCCAATCTGTTCTTCTCTGTTATTCAGATTAGGTAATTTCCATTGTTCAGTTTTCCACCTCACTGATTATTTCCTCTATCCCCTACATTTTGCTGTTGAGCACATCCACTGAGCTTTTTATTTTCATTATTATGTTTTTTAGTTCTAAAATGCCCACTTGATTTTTCTTTGTATCTTCTACTTCTTCGTTTTTATTATTTTACTGAGCCTTTCTGTTTTTTTCATTTGTTTCACTCCTGTTTATAATTGCCTATTAAAACCTGGTCTTTGATGGCTACTTAATATTTTTATTGAATTTTTCTAATATCTCTTATCTCACTGTTGGCATCTTTTGTTTGTCTTTTTAGATTAATTTTGAGATTTTCCTGGTTGTTGGTGTTATGAGTGATTTTCCCTGTACATTTTCAGTGTTATGTTATAAGTCTCTGGATCTTATTTAAACCTTCTGTTTTAGCTTACTTTCTCTCACACCTCTCTGGCAGAAATTGGGAGGTGCTGCCTTATTAGTACCTTGTGGAGGTAGAAGTCCAGGTTCCCCACTTGGCCTTCATTGACACCTAAAGGGAGGAGCTCCCTGTTACCGCTGCATGTGGGTGGGAGCTCTGGATCCTCACTAGAATGATACCTCCCTGGCTGGAAGAGGTAGGAATGTTTTATTATTCCTCCCCACTTACTCTCCACTGACACCATGTGGGTGGAGGTGGCCTCATTACCCTTGAGTAGTGGTGAAAGTCTTATAGAAATATTATGAGCTGAACTCTAGGGTCCCACCTCTGGTCTAAATCCAGCCTGCCTTCCAAATTATTACATGAAAATGCCCCTAATTAGAGTAACTGTTTTTCCACCAAAAATTGAGATGTATAGCCCTTTACAATTGCAAGACCCACCCTCTAATCCTGGCCTTTGCTTTTCTTACAGGTACTGTAGGTCAGATGTGGGCATGACATAATGGTTAAGAGGAAGCAGTACAGTATGATTAAACTTCTTCCTTTGTTTCAAACCTTCTGTGCCCGAGTTGCCACATGTTGACCATCCCCAGACTCCCCTGTGCTATGCCAAGTCAAATCTTGACACTGTTTTCTTGGTCAGCTTTTAGTCCGTATCACTCTTTTCCTCAAATGTCAATCTCTTCTCTGACATATCTTCTGTCACCAGTGAGACACATGTGGCATCTGTCCCTGGCCCACATTAGCCTACAACACTGAGACCCCAGCCCTGCCTAGAGCATGGTGGCCTAAATGATTCCAGTTGCCCAACAGACTTCTGGTTGTTGCAAGGGTGACTTCAAACCAAGCACAATGTCTTAATTCACTCCTACCATGCTGTTCCTTTTCTCTCGACAGTCTAGTTAGTGGTATCACTATCTCTCTGTAAACATCTTAAACCAGAAACCCTAGAGGCATCTTTGACTCTTCCCCTTTTCCTAACCACATTCATCCAGTTGAGGGCCACCCTAATCTTGACTCAGTTTCCATTCTTCCCCCTTGCTTCAAATATCCATCTCTAGGTTTTCCTATAACCTGTGTCTTCTGGAGAGGATTGGATTTTTCACACCCTTTGAGGCTGGAGATTTTTGAACCCCTGAATCTCAAACTTTGATTTCCTGTTGAGGTTCTGAAACTCAACATTTCCACCATTACTTCATTATCTGGGTAGTGTAACATCTATAGTGGTTAAGAATTTGAGCTCAAGGGCATAACTGCCCAGGTATAAATCTGGTAACTTGCTAGCTTCATGACCCTAAGCAAGATTGTTAACTTCTCTGTGCCTCAGTTTCTTTATCTGCAAAATGGGAATAATGATAATACCTAAGTAAAAAAGATTTAGTTGGAATTAAATTAGTTAATATAGTTAAATTGTATAGAAGTTGCCTGGCCAATAGTAAGTGCTCAATAAATGCTGTTATTATAGTTGTTGTCATTATTTACACTATCTTAGCAGCTCTCAGAGGCACTGATATACCATACTAAGGATATATTATAAGGCTGTTGTATAGTTTTGCAGTTTTAGTAGGCACGAACAGTTAGTAAAAAGGCAAGTTAAATCACACACACTTCATATTGCCAAGAAATGTCACCATATTACTGCATAGTACAATAATTGTTCACAATGATGACCCCTGTTTTCTATTTATTAATACAAGAATTCCATGAAATGACATTAACAAAAGTTGTATTGCTTATGCATTTAAACTTATCTGAAAGTATAAAACATCTTATATTCTGGAATAGGTAAGTGAGGTTTTATTGTGTTGATGAGCTACCTGAAGAATCATATCAAGAGGGAAGTCACCAGATTGCCATAGTTGGCAAAAGATTCTCTCAGAGCTAGGAAATTATTTTTTCTATTGAGGGCCAATAACTGCAGAAATTAGAGCATTTATAACAACTTTCCTTTTTTCTTTTCTTAAAATACCATATTTAATTTACCTTTTGTTTGAAAATTAAGAACTGAGGACTTATGTAAAAATAAAAATTGGCTCTCTAGTAAGACCAGTTATGATCAGGAGGAAGAAAAGAGAAGTGTGAAAATAGAGAGTAGAAGCAAGATAATTTGATGTGTGTCAGTCACCATGTATCCCATGCTTTACAGCTTACAGTGATTTGTTTCTTTGTTTTTGATTTTATACAGTATTTTCACATATACATAATGTAGTTCCTCAGAATAGTCCTGTGGTAAGGCAGTTATCATTTAACCCATCTTATAAATGAAATGGAGGCTCAAAAGGTGATTTCTCCAAACTCACTCAGCTAAGGATATGGCTGAGCTTGGACTCAAACCCAGATCGTCTCTATATATGAAGAGCGAAATATGGAGAAAGGAACTAGAAGAGAAAATATCAGTGGTTTTTGAGGTGTTGGCAATGTCATTTTACTCTGATTATACACTGTCATCTTCTCTTTTTTCAAATGCTGATCAGCTAATTGTTTATGACCCTTAACTGTGCCACCCTATAGACTCCATGTGAATGGACATCTAATGCCATGGAAATCATTTTCTGAGTTATAGAGGTAGTGACCAAAGCAATGTCACCCTAAGAGCTTTCTACTCTTAATTTGGACTGTGGAAGATTTTCTTTCTTCTCCTGATACCCATTTTTAAAAATAGCAAGAAATAGACTAAACCAGCTCTTGAGTGGCATCATTTTACTTGGCATTGTTAAACATATAAAGAGTATTATTGACTCTGATTATCTAATTGATTTATATCTAAAAGTCTCTCCAGTTTTTTACATTTGTCAGTTAGTTTCTAAAATCTGCCTAATTCCCTACAGATTTCTACATCAAGACATTGTATAACAGGATATTTCCATAGTTTCTCATTTCTCTCTGTCAGGATATGAATGGTCTTTTTTTTTTTTTAAAGACAAGGTCTCACTCTGTTACTCAGGCTGGAGTGCAGTAGCACAATCCTGGCTCACCACAGTCTCATCTTCCTGGGCTCAAGTGATCCTTCTTCCTCAGCCTCCTGAGTAGCTGGGACTACAGGCACATGCCACCATGCCTGGCTAATTTCAGTGTTTTTTGTAGAGATGAGGTCTCACTATGTTGCCCAGGCTGGTCTTCAACTTCTAGACTGAAATGATACTCCCGCCTTAGCTTCCCAAATTGCTGGACTTACAGGCATGAGCCAACATGCTCCCTGGCCAATATGAATGGTCCTTAAAAGACCTGCTTGCTGCAACAAGCAGACATCTTTTCAAATCTTTAACAAAAGACCTACAGTTTATGACTTTGTAAATTCATTTAAATTTGTTTAAGCAGGGTAAATTATTTATTTTAGCAGTAAAAGGAAGGAAATATGTAGTTGCTTTTCTTAACTAAAGTAATTCAGAATTTCAAAGAATAGCCCTATTGTAGCAAAATTATGCATGCAGCATGGGGATGGTTTTGTCTCTGGAAGTAAAGCATTTTTTCTAGTAAGAATTAAAGAAGCCTGAAGATACAACACAGAGGATGAATGTGTAGTATCTTTGGTAGTTATAGTGTGTGTGTCAGGTTCATGTTGATGTCTGGGGATACCAATTTTGATTTATTGTATTAGAAAAAATATTTTTCTCACACATGGAAGGAAATAATGTAAAGGGATGTAAAGGGAATTTTCATACAGTATATATAAAATGATTACATTTAAATGTGAAAAGATAGGAAATGTCTGCTTATTTGAGGTAAATATTTTTAGTTGATATTAATGTACGTGGTATTCAAGAAACATGTTTAGTTGTACCAAATTTTAAACTTCAACCTAACATCTCCACTTGCATCTACTAGTGCTTTTATTATTACTCAATTTTTAACTGATATTTGAGCGACCCAAAGTTTGGCTCAAAATGCTTGATCACGGAAATCAAAGAAATGAAAAGGAGGACTATGGCTAACCAAAGCATGAGCAGATGAAGGAGAATTCAAAAAATAATTTAGAACTTGCTCATCATTGCCTAGAAAATTAGAGGCTTAGCTTTTGCCCTCATATAATTTGTAAAGTCTCTTACCTTGACCATTCAACAAAAAGTATAACACCTTCTATGTTTAAATGAAAGATATGTTATTCCATCAACCAGTGACCGTGAATTCCCCCTTATGTGAAAATTACTATAGTAGTTATCAATATGTATGAGATTGAGAAAATATTTCAAGTAGATCAAAGTCAGGGCTGAAATAATATAATATTTTATTTATTTTTCTATTACAGATGACTTGTTTAAAGTTCACAAGCTTAAACCAAATCTGAAGTGGCGACAGGCTTTTGACAGCTACTTAAAAACCCTGCCGCCATACTACTTATTAGTATGTATTTGTGTGTGTATTTGTATTAACTGTATCAATGATGATTCTTGTCACAAGAAATGTCAGTGAATCAAAAGCTTTGCCCTTGCATAAAGATAGTCATCTTTTTTATTTTACGCATAACTATGTCATCACTGTCTTTTCAAACCATATGTAAGAGTTTGGAGAAGTCATGGTGGCACAAAAAAAGAACTGGGGCTTTTTTTTTCTGTTTTATTTCTTTTAACTGCCATGGTTATTTTTGTAAAATGCATCTATGTTTCTCTTATTAAAATTAGCTTTATAAAATTGTAATTTTGAAATGTAAGAATAAATAGTCTGGATTCATGCTACATCAACTTCATTTTTTAAAGCCAGAAATTCTCAATATGGGGTTTCCTTCTGGGGGAAAAAATCTGAAGACATTATAGTTGCTTATTGTCTGTTAAATGTTTTCTAAACACAGCATGAAGTGGGGGCACTGGTGGTCGGTGGGTGGGGTCTAAAAAGAGTGAAAAATTACTTGGCCTCATTTTGGTTTTTATAATGTGAGGAAAGCATTTATGATGATTTTGAACTGGTAATATACTCTAAATCAATATTATCAAAACCATGTCAGAGGTTGATGTGTTAAACTTTAAGCCAAGTTTCTAGAGGTGAAAAGGCAGAGTCTTAAATGGCACCATTGGTGTCACTGGGAGGAGAAATTGGGGTGTGTTATGATTTACCATGGCAGGAATAGAGTATGCAATAAAATGCAGTGTGAAATGATTTTATGATTTGGGAAATAAGACTGAAAGCAATTTACCTGTTTGAATTTGCTGTTACTTGCTCTTCTTATCCCACTCTCTTCTGATTTTTTTTACTTTCTGCTCCTTACTTCTCTGCTATTTTCATTGCCACTTTTTAATGTTCCATGTTTGGTTTTATGTGCAGCACCTTGACTTCTAAGAAATGAATCATGTCCCTTTGCCCCTTATAACTGAACTTTGAGTATTTTAAGATTTATTCTATTCTTACTGTTGTGTATTTTGTTTCCTTATAGCCATTAAAGAAAGCACTAAGGATGATGGGAGCTCCAAATCTGATATCAGATAATTTAGATTGTGGACTTAGTTACAGTGTTATCTCTTACCTTAAAAAACTCAGCCAACAGGTAGTATTGGTAAAAACAAACAAACAAAAATCCTTTGCCCTCAGAAGTGCATTTCCTTATTCTTTAGTGTAATTGTAATTTTTCAAAATAAATGTGTATATTTCTCTACACTTTATGGATTAGTAATAATGTTATTCTCTATGGCTTCTAGCTTTACCATTAAACTGCAGTTAAGGGTCTGTCAGTATCATTTGATGCTGTGCCATTTCTTCTCTTGCCAGTTTGTCCTACCCACAAGCTGGTTGATATTTTGTGGCCTAAGAGGGGCAGAGGCTTAGTAGAATTCTCTCATGGGTCACATTTTGTCTACCGTCAATCTAGTTTCTCCTCAAATCACTTTGGGCTAGAACATTGCCCCCTTTTTAGGTCAGCACACTGAGGCACGGTGTGATTCAATGACTTGACCAAAATCTGTTTTCAGGCATGGGAAGGACGTACACTCACATGCTAGCCCTTGGATAAGTAGCCATATGCTTTTCCCTGGAGAGTGGGGAGATGAGACCAGTGTTCTTCAACCTGGAGGGTGATAGGCCCCGAAGGGACCTGAAGAGTGGAGTTCAGCCTCCTCTCTTCTCACCCTCCATCTGTTCCTCATTCACCATTATTCACCTTGTCCCTTGCCTGCCCCTCTCTATTAGTACCTCATCCTCCACTCACCCCTCCTTATCATACTTCTCGCCTCTACCTAGCCCGTTCTTGTAGTTGGAAATGTTTAAGAACTACTGAGTTAGAGCTTTACTGCCATATGAATGTGCTATGTTATATGAAAAATGAATGCAGTGGTTTTACTCTCTTATGCACAAATGTATTCCCAGGTAGGGAACGGTAGCTGCAGTGGTGATAATGCTTCAAGTTGGATGTGTTTGGAAGTTTGGCCTTTAGAAAATGGAGAGTAGTAAACAAAGTGTCAGATTTCACCAAATGACCAAAGGGACTCCCCAGTTGAGACGCTGACACACCTTGCTAGGAACTGGCAAAAACTTAAGTATAGTCTGGAGCTTACCAGCTCCCACCAGTTCAGTGTGCTCATAAAGGCCAAAGAAAGTAAAGGCAAACACAGATTTCTTAAACAAGTGCCCCTCCTGCCCCACTTCCTCTCTGCTAATAGATTTTTTGTTGTTGTTGTAAATGTTTTGGTTTGGTTATTTATTTATTTTTCTATCTATTGATGTATTGATTTATTTTTTTAACTTGATGTTTACTTTAGGCCTTTAAGGCTGTGTCAGCGGGGTATAGCCGCAAGAAAGAATAGTGAACAGAGTTGAAACTAATGAAAGTTCTGGAAACTTCTGGGGGCACATTGCTTGTATAGTTTTATAAATGGGCTTTCAAGGTCATTTAAGGAACAGATCCTTCATTGGCTCTTATCTCATATTTCATATCTTAAGAACTTTTAAAAATATAGTAAATATAGACTTAATTACAATAATCAGGGAAAATTAGTACATTTTGACCAAACCACAGAAATCCAAAATTTGGGCTTGCCAAACATTGGTGGAATTCCATCTTTCAGAGACACAGAAAAGATCATTACTAATTTACAATAGCTCTCATTACTAATTTAATTACTAATTTAATAACTGCCACCAGTGTTTACTAAATCATCTCAGATGTATGTAAAACACAAAATATGCCAAATATATATTGCTATGATAAACTCAAGCCTTGATCAACATGGTATAATAGTATCTATTAAGAGAATTCTTATAAATTATTTACTTGATAATATCTGTTAAATTAAGCATTACCTTCTAAGGCTTTTTTGGGTAGTCCAACATTAGAAATAAACAGTTTAATTTTTTTCAGACATTATCTATGTGCTATGAATTTTAGGTCTAGTTTACATATATAAATATAGAATCTTAAAACTTTATGTCTGGGGCTGAAATAAATATGTCTACTTAGACTAGATTTTATAGTAACACAATGTGTTTTTAAATGTATATGAATGAAATTCTTATCTATGGTTTTTATTCTCCATGATTCAATTATAATTTTGACACTAGATGATTAAAAATGTGCTGTCTTTCCAGCCCCCTCTCTGTTTGCTGTGGTAGTACAGAGAAGCACAGGAAAATGTTTAATTATTTGTTTTTCTGTGGTTTGCCATTGAAAATTGCTCTGTGGGGTTCTTAAAGTATTATCTTTCTTAAGTAGTAAAAGTGACATTGATAATGTAGATGTTTTCATAACATAGTATGTACTTTCATTTTAGACCAAACTAGAATCAGAACGAATACTAGCATCAGTGGGGAAGAAACCTCCCCAGGAAATTGGAATCAAAGTGAAAAATCATTCTGGAGGTGGCATGTCCTTGACTCACAATAAAAATTTTAGAAAACTATTGAAAGAAATCACAGGGGAAACTGCACCAAGACTAACAGAATTGAATACCAAAGAATTTGCTGGCTTCCAAGTAGGGCTCTTAAACAAGGTAAACTGTGACATAGTTTATATTTGTTTGAACTTGTCTAATACATTTATGTCTTTCATATTCCTTTAGTTTTGAAATAACGATAATCCTATTTTGGAGTTAGTAGTTATTAATGGACCAATTTAGAAATTGTTCTGCAAGCAGTTAATAGTTATTAATGGACCAGTTTAGAATTGTTCATATTGCAGACACCAATATGAAGTTAAATGTACAAGATATGTTTTGGTGGTAATGCCTGTGAAAAATAAAGGGAAGGGAGCTGGAATAGACAGAGAAAACCTTCAGGCCACAAAGCTGAGTTAGCACACCTGTGAGAGGCAGGGACAAGAAAAAAGGACTGGATGTGAAGAGCCTCAGACACTAGTGTAGCTTGGAGAAAGTCTTGACAGCCCGATAAGGACCTCTGGCACCAAGACTTTCCTTGGAGGAGGGCGATGCAGGACAGAGCTAGCCAGACTCGAACACTCCTACCATTCTCGGCAACTGGCTGTGGGCAGCCTGGGAGGAGCATGGTCTCAGCTCCGTGCTGCAGCAAAACCCTAAGGCACTGCAGCCAGAGGCTCTCCACTACCTGCACTTTTTGTGATATCAGCCATTGCTCTCCTGAAGGGAGACCCCAGCAGCTCACTTCCATGGCTGCCAGAGGAGTAAATCTAGATTATAAGCAGTGGTCCTGCAAGGTGGCCACAGGTACAAATCTCAGGATTTGGCGTTTTAAAGAATATACTTGAAAAGAGGTATTCCCAGTGGCTTTAATACCCTGTGGTTGTGCAAGAATTTAGAATAGGAATGGAAATTTTCACTTGGAAGATTCTACCGTAGTTAGTTGTATTGAATATAGCTCTCCTCAGTAAGATTTTAAGAGGCTTGAGTGTTACATTTCTATATTAAAAGTCTCAGGAGTAACTGAAATTATTTGTTTCATTTCAAATAGGATTTGAGACCTCAGACATATCGAAATGCTTATGATATTCCACGTAGAGGTCTTCTAGACCAGTTGACCAGAATGAGATCCAATCTGCTGAAAACGCACAAGTTTATTGTTGGACAAGATGAAGGTAAATGAACAATGAAGTACTTTTGTTAATTAGGAAAACAGCAGGTGTGACTTACACAAAGGTGTTTATTGCATGATGAGTAGGTTATTTTGCAGTACATTAATGATTGAATGTCTGTTTTCACTGAACCCCTATATCTACCCAGGCATAGTTCATTCTTCTCAAGTATAAGGACAAGTGTGAGTTAATTAGCATATGTACCATACTTATCGTGCTTTAACTTTTGTAGGCTTCATACATGCCCAGGAGATACTGTTTTTATGCCCACTATATGGGTGTGGGAACTGAGAGTGAACATTCTAGTAGTTTGTCCAGATTTAGCCAGTTGGAAAGTGGCAGAACCTAGGTCTGTCAGATTTCTCAACCTGCACACTCGACCACTATACTACTCAGCCTACTTTGGTGAATTCAGTACAAAATACTTAATTTACATGAAAGTAACGAACCTGATAGTGTTCAGGATAATTGTGGCTGATGAAAGTAATTTCTCTATACTCCATCTTGTTAATTTTAAACAGGGTCACCTGCCCACTAAAATGAGCAGATCTTATCCTGACCAACCACTAAAATTATACACAAAGTTTTGTGTATGAGGGGGCTTTTTAAGAAAGAGAACCTACAGATTTAATCAAATTCTCAGAGGTTAAGGCCCACTAACCAAGATTCTCTGAATGGTAAGAGAATGTCACAGAGCCTAACCTTTCTGAAATGCAGAAGATATATGGTGCTGGGGTGGTGGTATAAGGGAGGTCAGTCCTTCTCAAACCTATTTTGATGGTTAAGGGAGTTTGTTCAGGTCCTAGAGATGTGAGCCTGCAGGCAGTAGTAATGGCAGACTAAGTAATGACTGCGATGAAGAGAGATGATTCTAGGTACTAAGATGCTAGATTGGAGATTTTAGACTTTATTGGATGCTAAGATACAGATTACTAAACCAGAGTATGATCATGCCCTCTCAAAAGGACCATACACTTCAACTGTATAGCATCAATTTCTTTTCCTTCTGGCGATGCTGCAGATTCCCTTCATAGTGTTCCAGTCGCACAAATGGGTAACTATCAGGAATATCTGAAGACATTGGCTTCTCCATTACGAGAGATTGATCCAGATCAACCAAAAAGACTGCATACTTTTGGCAATCCATTTAAACAAGATAAGAAGGTAGGAGCCCTATTTCTATGTCTTCCTAAATTATGATATTCTTGCTGTAATTCTTTTCTTTCTGGCAAGATGACTACAAACCAGAGGTTCTCCATTTGTTTATTTAAAAGATAACATATGACATCAGGGCTCTTCGTGGATTGAAAATGGGAACCTCCTGATGCTGGCGTGTATTGGCTGAATAAATTCATAGCTGCCATTTATTGAGTACCTGGTGGGAGCTGGTGTTTTAAATGATCTCATTTAATGCTCACAACTATTCTGTAAGGCAAGCTCGAATGTCAGCTCTTTAAAAAGAAGAAGTCAAAGTTCACAGTGGTCAAATGCCTTACTCTGTGTCATAGCTAATAACAGCCAGGATTTGAATCTACGTCTTTCTTGCTCCAGAGTCTATATTCATTTCCTCTGCCACATACTTGTTTCTTTAATATTGAGATCAGCATTTATTTCCTCTATTTCTGTGATTCAGATCTTTAGCACTTGATCTAGAAAACAATGAGTGTGCCCCCTTGAAATATGAAGTACTAGGCAGTGTTGCTTTATTTGAGTTATCCTATTAAGGATCTAAATGTGGGGGGGGTGTGTGTGTGTGAGAGAGAGAGAAAGAGGAGAGAGAGAAGGAGGGAGGGAGGGAGATACTGACTTGACCTTTTAACCATGAAAACAAATGGGATCATACCTGCACTCATAGAGGAGACCACTGATTTTAAGGCTCATACCATACAATACAATAGTATCTTCAGTAACAAGACAAAACTCAGAGATATTCTACCTCACCTCAGTCCTTACTTACTGAGTTTCATCTTTTTGTACCTTGATTTCCTAATTTGTAGCACTGGGGATAATAATTACACCCAACTGATATAACTCTACGTAATATTAAGTGATTTAGTACATGTTCACTGTTTAGAACATTGCTGGTCATATAGTAAATGCTCAGTGAAAATGTTTTCCTTTTTCTATATTGTTTATAAGTTAAAAATCCTTTGGAAAAATCATTTATCATGATTTTCTTCAAATAATGGGAGCACATATTCTTGGGTAATCCTTGGATGAGAACAGCCTTTAGCTAACCTTCTGTACTGCTGGCTGTCATCTGTTATCTTCCTACAAGAGTGAAAAACCGCCTTATTCCTTGCCTAGCACCAAGGTGGACATATATGAATCCCTATGAGGTTGCAGTTGGGGAGAATTACAATTTCCATCTACCTGCCTTTCACCATCTACATGTAGCATTCTGTATAGTGATCATCGATGTTTCTTAATAAGTTTAAAGCACAAAAGCACCCAAAAAAGGAGATCATTTTCCCTACCAAAGTTTGAAGTAAAATTGTTTGTACTTCTCCCATTTTGGTTGATTGGAGCTGGTTATTTCTAAGCTTTCTGGTTAATTATTGTAGTATGTCTGGCCTTGGACAACACCTTGTATATTAGTTTCCTCCTTGTCCCATATAGATTGGATTAAAATTGAGTTGTATTTTCTAAGAACAAAATTGGTGTGAGGATGGTAAATCTTTGGTTCATGATTAAGACTTATGTTAGTGATGTCATGCATGAGTGATTGTACATGCATATTAAGAGTGCTTACAGTTTTGTGATAGTCGAATTTTGGTGTTTAATGCAGTATGTTCATTGATGTTTTTTAGGGAATGATGATTGATGAAGCAGATGAGTTTGTATCAGGGCCACAAAACAAAGTGAAACGTCCAGGAGAACCCAACAGTCCTATGTCATCTAAGAGAAGGCGGAGTATGTCCCTGATGTTGAGGAAACCACAAACACCACCTACTGTAACTAACCATGTGGGCGGAAAGGGACCACCCTCAGCCTTGTGGTTCCCATCTTATCCAAACCTCATAAAACCCACTCTTGTACATACAGGTATAGAGTAGTGGTTGTGATTTCCTTATGGCTCCTAGAGGACTAAGACGCTAAACAATTTTGTTTTCTATTGTATTCCTTTCTTTTGTGTTCAGTTTTTGTTTATTAAGTAAACCTTTACCAAATCATCTATGTGGTAGGTACAGTAAGCCCCATGGGAAACAGAAACCTGTTTCAAGGATCTCAATTTATATGATCTACAATTATATGGTAATTGATACATAGTAATTACAGTAATTCATACATCACTTTGGAAATAAATAACACAGGAATTAATGGAGAGATGTGAACATGTTTACTCCAATCATTTGGAGTGGCTATAAGAGTGAGGAGGATAAAGCAGGTTTCTGAGGCAGAAGGAAACAGACTCAAGGGGGTGAGTCTGTACTTGCTGTCTGTGCTGTCACTTCCTATCCATGCTCTAATCCAGTGCAGTCTGGTATCTGCTTCCTTGACTCCACTGAAACAGTTCTCACCAGTGCCTGCTTCACATTGCCAATTCTTTTCAACAGCATTTGATGCAGTTGTTCACACCCTCCTCTGTGGAAACCTTCTTGGGTTCACAGACACCAGAAGCTCCTAATTTTCTTTTTAATAGCAATTTTTTAAATCCTTTTTTCTGCTTTCTTCCTTTCTTTCTACCTCTAAATACTGTAGGACCCCAAAGCTCAATCCTGGGACCTCGACTCTTTACTGCACTCTCTCCCTAAGTGATCCAATGCAGTCATGGGGCTTTATATTTGATGTATATTTCAGCAACTCCAATGTTGTTCCAATCTCTAGACTAAAATTCACTCCTCAACTCCAAACTCAAACTTAACCGCGAATGTGGCATCTCCACTTAGGTTTCTGTAGACATACAAAGCACAGTAGGTTTCATGAGTTTCATCTGAACTCTTGACCTTGCCCTTCTACAAAAACAGCTCTACTACCAACCTTCCATATTGTGGGAAGTGACACCATTTAGCGATGTGCCGGTAAAGCTTTAACACCAGTGAGAGTTAAGAAGGGTAGAGAAGCTTTGGATTGTAGTGTTTGCAGATTTCCTTAGTGTAAATAATACTAGCATTGTCAATGTCAAGCTATCAACCTGAAGCCACTAAACCAAAGTCAGGGAGAATGGGGCACAACTTGCTCTCATAAGCAGTCATGCATAGGCTCCTGCACATACCTGGCACTGTTATTTATCCAGTGGTGCAAGTGCAAAACCTTAAGATTTATCGTGATTTTTCTTTAATTCTCTCATTTTGATTCATTAAGCAAGCCCAGGAAGCTTGATGTTCAATATAATCCCTGAATCCCACCGTCTGTCATCCCTGCAGTGCATGCCACCATGATCCATCACTTATCTGATCTGCATGTTTTTCATTATTGCCTCTGTCTAACCCATACTCTCTAAAATCCTGCAGCCAAGTGACATATTGACACATAAATCACAACCTGCTGTGTCTCTCCTGAAAAATCCATCCTCAATTTTCTTAAGCACTCAGAACCGACCCTGAACTCCAAGTCTGGTTTACAAGGCCCTGCATAGCCTGGCCCCACCACCTTCTGCTCACATGGGTCCCATGAATCTCCTCCAGGCTCTTTCTGCTTCTGTCCTTCAGCCCATGATGCCTGGCTCAGCCTCCCTCTGATCCCTGCCCTCACACTCACTGTAGTTTGGAACTGTCCCTGTGCATCTGCAAAGGTGATTCTGCCTCCTACTCCAGGCTCTGACCAAGGACAGCTCCACAGAAAGCCCTGTGCAAGCAGCGGTGACTCCAAGGCTCCCTCTGCTGCTGTCTTCCACAGGCCTGTGGGCTTCATCCCTGCTAAAATCCAAGGCTGCTTGTTTCCTTTGCTAACTGTACACTTACTGTCTGACTTCCCCATGAAAATGTGAGCTCCATGAGGGCCAGGAAAGTTTCTCTCTGTGCTGTTCACTGCCGATCCCCAGCTCCTGGCACAGTGCCTGGCACAGAGGAGATATAAATGAAATAGAGGTATCAGACTTGAAGTGAAAAAATTTCACTTTTCTGAGACAGAAAAGACAGATGAGGAGAATCATATACTAGAATGGATTTTGATGATAAAGTGCATGGAGATTTTTCAGCCCTAATGGCCGCCTCTATTTTCTCAGAATATATTTGATGTAGAGAGGTAGCAAGTTGAAATGTCCCCAAGTTCTCTGGTTTAGAGCTCAGAAAAGCATGGCAGCTTGTATATGAATTTGAGAAATCATAACACCAAGTGAGACTTGCTGCTTTTCAACTTGTAAAGCATAACAAACCTACACTAACCCATGGGTACCGTGGATTGGTGAATGTTTTGTTGTTGTTGTTGTTGTTTAGTTGTACTGCATTTGGTTTCTATATGTGTTCATAGTATCATAGGGGGAAGAGAAGAAGGTGGTTTTGTCATAGTATCTTTCCTGAGCTCAATTGGAGGGGTCTCAGAACTCCCCCTGGTATATCTTCCCACTTTATGAAATAATTTTCTAGAAACAGAAGAGCACAGGGATACACCTGTGGGGTTGACATAATACACCTACTTCACAGCTCAACTTCTTAATTTGGTTTCCAGATGCTACTGTCATTCTTGATGTCCATGAGGAGAAGATGGAAAATGGTCAAACTACACCCGATTGCTTCCTGTCAAAATCTGTTTCTCCAGAGCTTATAAATATGGCAGGAGATGGTATTTCATCCAACCCATTGGATTCTCTGTCTGACAACTTCACTAATATCAGCAAAGATGGGCTGCCTCACAAACCTGGTAGTAATGCACTCATAGGGGGATCCAAAGACTACAATCTCTCTGCAGATGACCGAAAAGACAGAGTAGCATCTACTTTGGAAACTATGCCAAATACATTGCAAATAACTCCTGCTATGGCACAAGGAATCAATGCTGATATAAAACATCAATTAATGAAGGAAGTTCGAAAGTTTGGACGAAGTAAGTAGTAAAAGAACATCTATCAGTAATACAACAGCAATGCTACCTCTTGATACTGCATTTAGGGGCAGTATTGGGTTTTCACATAATTTAAAGCAATTCCTCTTGCTTTAACTAAAAAGATTTATCTTTTTCTCCCTGCCCCCCTTGTTGTAATGGTTTCTTTTTTCTGCTGTAACACATTATCAAAAAATATATAGCTTAAAATAACACAAATTTATTCTCTTACCATTCTGGAAGTCAAAATTCTGAAATTCTTTTCACTGGACTAAAATAAAGGTGTTGGCAGGCCAGCATTCCTTCTGTAGGTGCTTAGGAGAATCTCTTTCCTTTTCTAGCCTCTATTTCTTGACCAGTGGCTCCTTCCTCCATTTTCAAGGCAGTAGCATTAATACTTTTTCTCCTCTCTGACCTCTATGCCTGTCATTACATCTTTTCTCTCTGACCTTAACTCTTCTGTTCCATCTTATAAGGATGCTTGTGACTACAGTGGGCCCACATGCATAAACTTGGATAAGCTCCCATCTCAAAATCCTTAACTTAATTATATCTGCAAAGTCTCTTTCTCATCTAAGGTAACATATTCACAGGTTCCAGGGATTAAAATGTAGGCAACATTGGGCAGCCATTATTCAGCCTACCATATTTGGTTAGTGTTTCCTTCGTAGATATGTGCAGATATGTTGATTTGAGTGTTTAAAATACAAACTACATATACTCTTCCACCCATGAAGCATCATTACTGATGATCTACAATTGAATTTTATTTTCTATTCATATTTATAAAAGTACTGACATTTTAAAAAATATCTACAGAGTATGAAAGAATTTTCGTTTTGCTTGAAGAAGTGCAAGGACCTCTGGAGATGAAGAAACAGTTTGTTGAATTTACTATCAAAGAAGCTGCAAGGTGGGTATAAACAAAAATTCTTCAGTTTTTTGTTTTGAGCAACAGGACTCAATGCAGAATAGAAGAATAGGTTCTGCCTTGCTTTTCTCAAACCTTGGTTTTCACTCACAGTTAATTAAGGCTGTCTCTAGAAGTACTTGGATTAATATTGTCTGAATTAAACTCATTCTCTAGGTTTGCTGTTGCCTAAGGTAGGTTTGGGCCCTCAGTTGGCACTATTAGTATTTGCTAAACCATGTCTTTGCATGAGGACAAACTTCATATTCTTATGCAGATTGTAAGCTTCACTTTGTATCTCACACGGTGCCTTAAGGAGCATAACTACTTTAAAGTATCTTTTGGTTAATAAAATTTCTCTTTATTTACAGGTTTAAAAGACGAGTCTTAATTCAGTACCTTGAGAAAGTACTAGAAAAAATAGATTCGTACCACCTTCTCAACAACATTAAACACATCAACAGCAGATCATCATGTTAATGCAAAGACCAACAAAGAAAAAAATGACAAGTTTTCTGTGCTGTAACATGGAACAAGATATTGTTGAAGCCTCCTAGAATGTTTGAGACAAGGGAATTGCCTTCCAGATGCTAAGAAAAAAAAGCAGTAGAGCTTTTTAATTTTATTATTATCTGGCAGTAAAAGCTGGGCTTTTGCCTTAAGAATTTTTTTGAAAGTATTAATTTTTTTGTGTCGTTTTTTCCTCAATTGAGGAAGGTGATGTTATTAATTCAGCAGGCTAAAGTCAGTAAACACTGCTGCCCCTACCACAGGTAATAAGTGTTCACTCACTTGAACTTTGCTATTCCAGGCATTTTCAGAGTGATTAGGGGCCATCCACAAGTGGAGCACTACTTGGGACTCAGACACTATGTCCTTTAGAAAGAATAGGTATACAGAATCAAAGTGGTAATCTTGTGTGTGCCGAACAAAATTTTTTACAGTTCCTAGTTGTGCCTTTTAAACCATGCAATATTCAGGATAGTTTGAATCAAAGAGTAAGAAGCTGCTATTCGGGTAACTTATTTCTCTGTGGGAAGGGGCAGGGAGAGTCACCAAACAATCTACCTCCAACTCTCTTCTATTTTGTCTAGAGATATTACAAAGTGCACTTGAGGCTGCCCCGACCTCTGACATTTGTTCTTGCATGTGACGATAGAAAGTCTTCGGGTGGACTTATACATTCTGTGCTTTGAAAGCACTAAGAGACAAAACAATGTGTATATTTCCTTTAATGTTTATACAAAAGTTTATATGGAGCAGTATTGTTATGTTTGTATTAATTTGCAAAAATTTATGTGTACAAAGAGATTTTGACTTTGCATATATAAAATAAATCATTTTATTGATTGTTCACAAGTTCATTAATATTAGAGAAATTTCTAGTTATGTTTCTTGTGATTTGTTATTTCTTTTGGAAAAAAATGTGCACACTATTAAATGAATTAAGATGTTAACATAAGAATTTAAACTTTAAAACATTACTCACAATATTGAGTGATGTTAATGAAGATGGCAGAGTAGGGAACTTTGAGGGCCGGTTTTTTTCAATAGGCACTGAAGACACTGAAAAAGAACCTATCAGAATTAAGTTTATTGGACCTCTAAAATATAGTCAAGGTTTACAGCAACCAAATGAATGCTGAATCAGGAGAAAAGTCACTGTAACATGGTAGGAGAGCTTTGTGGCATTTCAAACTCCCCTTGCTCTACTCCCATTTATGGCATGGTAGAGGTTTTGAAGATGGCAACCTACATTTCAAATATGGGTTCCTGCTTCTGGAGGAAGGAAAGTGAACTTTATTCTCAAGGAATTGTGTTTGTCTGTTTGAACCTGTCTGGTTCCAGGGGCACTAGGGGATTGATTGCCTTTATTTCACCTAACTCCAAACTCTCTCAGAGTGGGGAAGCAGCAAATGAACAAACTACTACTGCCCAGGGCAAACAATGGACATGCCAAAAGCCTGAGAGAAAAAGCTGGGGAGTAAGAGAAAAGGGGCTATAAATTTCTCCCATATATACCTGGGTATCTAGGAAATCGTGTGCATGCCCAAGGCAAGACTTACATTTAGAAAATACTTGAAGAGACCATAAGATTTTACCCCTGGCTAAACTTTAGACTCAGAACATACAGGGTGTGAAGACTAAGGCAGAGTTGTAAACAGCTTGGTTAAACTAAGAAGTTGGAGACCAGACTAGGCAACATAGCGAGACCTAGTCTCTACAAAATAAAAAACGATAGCTGGGTGTGGTGGCATATACCTGTAGTCCCAGCTGCTCAGAAGGCTGAGGTGGCAGAATTGCCTAAGCCCAGAAGGTCAAGGCTGCAGTGACTATGATTGTACTTCTGCCCTCCAGCCTAGGTGGCAGACTTTGACTCAAAAAAAAAAAAAGAGCAAGACTATGAATAAAAATATAGAAGTAATAAAAAAGAATCAGATAGAAATTATGGAGTTGAAAAGTATAATAACTGAAATGGAAAATTCCCTAAAGTGGTTTAACAGCCAATTTGAGCAGGCAAAAGAAAGAAAAATCAGTGAACTTGGAGACAGAATGATTGAAACTGTCCTGTCAGAGAAGCAGAAAGAAAATAAAACAAAATAAGATGATTTAATACAACCTAAGAGACTTACAGGACACCATTAGGCATAACAATATACTCACAATGGGATTTTCAGAAGAAGAGGATAAGTGGCATAAATAATATTTAGGCCAGGTGTAGTGGTTTATACCTGTAATCCCAGTAGTTTGGAAGCCCATGATGGGAGGATCATTTCAGGCCAGGAGATTGAGACCAGCCTGCCTGTGCAACATAGCAAAACCCCATCTCTACAGAAAAAAAAAAATGGGGGGAGGGGGTTGGAATCTCCCTCTGTCGCCCAGGCCGAAGTGCAGTGGCACACTCACAGCCACTGCAGCCTCGATCCGCTGGTCTCAGGCAATTCTTCCACCTCAGCCTTCCAAGTAGCTGGAACTACAGGCATGCACGGCCATGCTTGGCTAATTTTTTGATTCATTGTAGAGACAAGGTCTCACCAAGTTGCCTAGGCTAGTCTCGAACCCTTGGGCTTAAGCAGTCCTCTCACCTCAGCCCCGCAAAGTGCTGAGATTACAGGCATGAGCCACCATGCCCAGCTAAAAAAATTTAAAAATTAACAGACACGGTGGTGTATGCCTGTAGTCCCAGCTACTCTGGAGGCTGGGGCAGGAAGATTACTTGAGCCCAGGAATTTGAGGCTGCAATGAGCTATGATTGTGCCACTGAACTCTAGCCTGAATGACAGAGCAAGACGCTGTTGAAATAAAAGAATGAAAGACAGAAAGAACCAAACTTAATAATAGACACAAATCTACATATTCAACAAGCTCAAGTAACCACAAGGCAGAGAAACTCAAAAGGATCCACTCTGAGACATAAACATTATCAAAGACAAAGATAATCTTGAAAGCAGTGACTCATCACATACAACAGGTCCTTACTAAGATCAACCGCCAATTTCTCAACAAGCAATGGAAGCCTGAAGGCAATGTAATGGCACATTTAAAGTGCTAACAGAACAAAAAGAAACTGTCAACTAAGAATTATATATCTGGGCAAACTAAACTAACCTTCACAAATGAAGAAGAAATTAAGACACTCTCAGATAAATAAAACTTGAAGGAGTTTGTCACTAACAGATTTCCTGGAAGAAATGCAAAAGATTCTTTCAGACTGAAATGAAAGGACACAAGACAATAAGCCTAAGCTTTAGGAAGAAATAAAGAGCACTCATAGAGGCAACTACATAGGACACCTTTAAGTTTTAGGTTAGGACTGAGGGGAGAGGATAATGTGTAGTTACCATTAAATGGTTACATAATTTGTTTGGGTGATGAAAATGTTTTGGAAATAGATAGTGATGGTGGTTGCATAACATTGTGAATGTAATTAAAGCTATTGAATTGTACACTTAAAACTGGTTAAAATGGCAAATTTGTTATAATATATATGAAGCGACCCAAAAAACCAGAATTATTTTTTGAAAGGTGAGTCTCTTGTAGTACAGGCTTCCTCCACTAGGTAAGTGTTCTAGGAACCCATTGGCATCAGTGAACCAGCTAGTGTTGTGACAGGCTGCATTCGGCCTCAGTGAATTTTTTGGAGATTCATTTGCCCATTTCATGATGGATGATTTATGAGCACACCTGCCCACACTGCACTAAGTGTTCAGCAGTTTTTAACCAAAAATGGCATGACCCCTGTGCCCCACCCTCCCTATTTACCTGATCTTGCCCTGAGCAACTTTTTTTGTTGTTTCTCTGTATGTAAAAAGTCCTCAAAGGGAAACATTTTGCCGATGTGGAAGAGGTGAAACAAAAAACAGCAGAAGCCCTAAAAGGTATCAAAATTGATGAGTTCAAAAACTTTTGAGAAGTGGAAAAAGTGTCTGGATAGGTGTATTGCATCAAATGGAGAATACTTTGAAGGTGGCTGAAGTTTAAACACATAAGAATAAATACACAATTTTTTCATAAATAAATTCTGGGTTTTGGGAATTCTTTATATATATATATATATCTCCATGATTTTTGAAAATTGAAAATGTAATATACCAAAAGCCATTGAATTGTACACTTTATTTATTTTATTTTATTTATTTATTTATTTTTATTGAGTTGGAGTCTCACTCTGTCACCCAGACTGGAGTGCAGTGGCCGCTCCGGCCACCACAGCCTCGACCTGCAGGGCTCCGGCGATCCTTCCGCCTCAGCCTTCCAAGTAGCTGGAACTACAGGTGCGTGCTAATTTTTTTGATTTATTGTAGAGATGAGGTCTCGCTTGCCCAGGCGGGTCTCGAACCCGCGGGCTCAGGCAATCCACTCACCTCAGCCTCCCAAAGGCGCGGGATTACAGGCTGAGCCACCGAGCCCAGCTGAATTGTACACTTTAAATGGGTGAACTGCATGGTGTGTGAATCATATCTCAATTAAGCTGCTTGTTAAAGGCTAGCAGAATGATTAAGAAAAAACACCATTATCCAACTATATGCAGTGTACAAAAGACTCACTTTAAATCCAAAGACACAAATAGTTTGAAGTAAAAGGATGAAATTTATATTCCATAAAAATTGTAACCCTACACATTGTAACCAAAAATAAGCTATAATAATATCAGACAAAATAGACTTGGAGTCAAAAATTGTTACAAGAGACAGAGAAGGACCTTATATATCGATAAATAGGTCAATCCATCAAGAAGGTGAAAAATTATAAATATATGTAACAAGAGAGCTCAAAAATAAATGAAGCAAAAATCGACAGACTGAAGGTTGAAATATAGCTGGAGACTTCAATAATGCATAGAAAAATCAGTTACAAGATGAATAAGGAAATACAGAATTTGAACATTATAAACCAATTAGATCTAACAGACATATTTAGACCATTCCTCTCTACAACACTAGACAACACATTATTGTCAAATATACATGGAATAGTCTTCAGGATTGAAGTTATGTTAAGTCACAAAACAGGTCTTGATAAAAATACTGAAATTATATAAAGTATATTCTCCCACCAAAAATGGAATGAAACTAAATAAATTCCTATATAACCAAAGGAAAATTGGAAAATTTATAATTGAAACCACACACTCTTAATCAATGAAATGAAACCACACACTCTTAACCAAGGGATCAAGGAAGAAATCAAAACAGATTCCTATATTACAGGGTCCCCCACCCCCAGGCCACGGACCAGTCCATGGCCTGCTAGGAACAGAGCAGCACAGCAGGAGGTGAGCAGCAGGCAAGGGAGCACAACTTCATCTTTATTTACAGCTGCTCCCTATCACTCACGACACCACCTGAGCCCCGCTTTCTCAGATTAGTGGTGGCATTAGATTCTCATAAGAGTGTTGACCCTATTGTGAACTGTGCATGCGAGGGATCTAGGTTGCTCCTTATGAGAATCTAATGCCTAATGATCTGACATGAAGCTGAGGCAGTGATGCTAGCGCTGGGGAGTGGCTGCAAATACAGATAAATATTAGCAATGAGGTTTGACTGCACATCCTCTTCACCCCCGGTCCATGGAAAAATTGTCTTCCATGAAACCGGTCCCTGATGCTAAAAATGTTGGGGACCACTGCTATAGAACACTCTACCACCAACAGCAGAGTACTCATTCTTCTAAATTTTTAAGTTTGAAGTCATGCAAAGTATCATCTTTGACCGCAACGAAGTCAAACTAAAAACCAATCACCGAAGTTTGGACCCTTACATCACATACAAAAATTTATTCAAAGTGAATCACATATGAGAAGTAAAACCATAAAACTCTTAGAAGGAAACTTTGGAGTAAACCTTTATGAACTTGGCTTTGGCATGGTTTCTTAGATATGACCCCAAAGCACAAGTAACAAAATAAAAATATAAACAATTTGATTTCATCAAATTTAAAAACTTTGTGCATCAAGGGACTATATCAAGAGAGTGAAAAGACAACCCACAAAGATGGAAGAAAATATTTGCAAAACATACATCTGAAAGAAGCTGAGATTACTATGTTCCAGGAAAAAAACCAACAAACAAACAAACATACATCTGGTAAGGGCCCAGTATCCATAATATAGAAAGAACTCTTTCAACTCAACAACAAAAAGATGAATAATGGGCAAAGGAGTTGAATAGACATTTCTCTAGTGAAGATAGATAACTGACTGCTGGGGCCTGTGCAGCTGCCTTGAGGGTCCCAAGAGAGAGCGGTGGGAGATTAAGAAAGACACGGACATAAAGACATAAAGAAAATCTGGAACCAAGTGGGACACTGTCCTCTGATGGAGGAGAAGTGGCCCCGAACTAGCTCAGCATGTTTATTTTATAATCAAGCACAAGGGAAGTTGGAAGGGATTCAAGGTCTGTGAAGGAGCCATAACGGAATTATGTTGCTACCTAAAAGGCGAGCTGTTCCGCAGTTACCTTGTTGTAGCTAAAGCTTTATCTGTACTAGGTGCACATGGATATGTGGGCATCTGAGACACCGTTACGTGTAGCAGGCTGCATCCCTCACATCCTGCCTTTGGCTAGGATGCAGAGCTTCCAAGCAAGACCTTGCCTAGGAGCTTGGGGCCATTAAGCGAGACCTTGCCTTCGCTTGGGGCTTTTACTCAAGGACTGCTATAGTGACAGTGCTTGTCTGCTCCCTACATCACATCCACTCCCAACAAATGACCATCAAGCGCATGAAAAGATGCCCACCATCATAAGTCATTAGGGATACTTAAGTTAAAATTACAATGAAATGGTAATTCACATGTACTAGGATGGCTATAATCTCTAAAATGGAAAAAAAAAACAAGTGTTGATGAAGATGTGGAGAAATTGGAACCCTCATATGCTGCTGTTGATGATGTGAAATGGTGCAACCATTGTGGAAAATATTTTTTCAAAAAATGAACATTGGATTGCCATATGACCCAGCAATTTCATTCCTAGGTATGTACTCAAAGAATTGAGAAACAGGTGTTCAAACAAAAACTTGCACACAATTGTTTATAGTAACATTATTCACAAAAGCTAAAAGGTGGAAACAACCCAAATGTCCATTAATGCGTGAATAAACAGAATGTGATATATACATACAATGGAGTAATGCTCAACCATACAGGGGAACGAAGTACATGCTACATGCTACTACATGGATGAACATTGGAAACATTATGCTGTGTGAAAGAAGACAGAAAACAGGGCACATACTACAAGCCCATTTTTATGAAATATTAGTATTTGACCAAATCTACAGAAACAGATTACTGGTTGCAGGGAGCTGGAAAGAGGGGAAAATGAGGAGTGATTGCTAATGGGTACAGAGTTTCCTTTTCAGATAGTGAAAAATTTCTAGAACTAGATAATTGTGTGATGATTACACAACATTGTGAATGTACTTAATTGAAAATTGTACACTTTAAACCAGTTAAAATGATAAATTGTATGTGTATTTCATAACAACAATAAAGCTTGCCAAGCAGTTCAGCTGCCATCCAAATACCATTGATTGATGCCAGTTGATGCCATGTGGAGCAGAATTGTTACCCATCCCAGCCCTGATCAAATTCCTGAATAGAAAATCATGAAATTTAGTCATATTTTTCTAAAAAAATTACTTACTACCAATAATGGTATTTGTTTGTACTCTGTTTAAAAATGTGGGACTGAACAAGGATATTATAAAAGAATTCCCCAAAGTACCTATCTACAATATATCAGCACAGAGAAAAAACTAGCAAACTTTAGAAGCAGATGATACAATGAGGCTTAATATTGATTTAGTCAATATTCCTGCCTATATCAAAGTTCAACTAAGAAGACAG
The DNA here is from genome assembly GCA_963574415.1 of Tarsius wallacei. NCBI lineage: Eukaryota > Metazoa > Chordata > Mammalia > Primates > Tarsiidae > Tarsius > Tarsius wallacei. Next base: position 25,207 of record CAUYQG010106519.1, read on the forward strand.
AAAAAGTAAGAGATATACTGTTGCTGGCCAGCGCCTGTGGGAAGTTCTCAGGCTCAGGCTGCACAGACAGCACCACCCAGATGGAGGGTGGCCCACTGGGCATTGGGGTTCAGGCACCACTGCCCACAGCATTGGGCAGCAGCTGGATCCGGGCATTGCAAACCCTGGGCACTTCTAGCTAGGGTGCTGCATCCTGCTCCAGGGTGGAGAGCTGGAAGGGGAGGACACCACCCACAGGAGGGAGAGGGACAAGGATAGCTGGTCCAAGAAGGAGCACCATTGCAGCGTCTGGCCAGACACTGGCAGCAAGGGCTGTAGAGGAAGCACAGCGAGGGGGTCCAGAGGTAGAGCCCCACTGGAGAAGCCAAAGGAGGCACCCTGCCATCTCTTGAAAATGGGGCAGGAAAGTGCTCTAGCTTGTTCACTGGAGCAACAGACTTAATTTCTGTGACTAGCAGATTAACTACTCAGGGGTTGATCCTGACCCAGAGGGAATCCTTGAAAGCACAAACTCCAGGGGGATAGGACGAGTGCTGAGTCTCAGGTGCCTCACTCCCTACCCTGATTCAGCCAAGGGACAAAGGGTATGGCCAGAAAAGGATGACAAAGACCTCCAAAGAGGTCAGTGGTGAGTTCAGGACTCACGTAACATCCTCCTCCCCAGCAGTCCTCTGAATGTCAGACCCACATGGCTGAGGCATGACTGAGAGGGAGGAACCCAGGCAGAGCCTGGATATCAGCTGCACTAGGAGGACTCTACTCCAGGATAAACCTCATTGGGGCACCCCTCCCCCACCTGTACCTGAGGAAGAGGCAATCCTGCACCTCCCCACCAGAGGGTATCCTCCTGACCATAGGAGAGTGGGAGGGGAGGACTGCAGCCCTACCCACCCCCACCACCTCTTCCTCCTTCCCTGGGCTAGACACTGGGGAGATTGTGAATGAGGTCAAACTCTACAGAAGACAGCAGAGTGGCTTACCTCAGGACCTGCCACAAGAGGGCAGGTTTTGTTTTGTTTGTTTTTTAATATTTTTAAATATTTTTTTCATTTGTGCATGATCTGCATTCCCCCACACCCTTTTTTCCCCTTTTTTCTTTCTTCTTTTTTCCCCTTTCTTTCTTTCTTCTTTTGTCTTTTGTTTTCTGTTTATGTGTGTATGTGAATGATTGAGTGTTCCATTTTCAGTTCTTTTTTTTTCATTTTTGCTTTTTTGCTCTTCTCTTTTTTTAGTTCAATATGTGTGTGAATATATGTGTGAGGGTTCAGTTTGAATTCCCTTTTTTTGGTTGTTTTTATTGTTGTTTTGTTTTGCTTTGTTGTTTTTCCAGTTTGTGTGTGCGTGTGCATGTGTGTGTGTGTGTGTGTGTGTGTGTGTGTGTGTGTGTGGTATTCTTTGCTTTGGTTTCTGCTTTTGTCGTTCTATGGGTTTTTTTATTTTTTATTTTTTCAAATTTATATCTGTCTTACTTCATTTTACCCTTCTGTTCTCCTCATTGCTGTTACTGTATCTTGGACTCAGGAGGTAAACACATGTACCCACTGCATCATCATGTTCAGTGGTGGTGGGGATTGAGTCTCAGGGAACTCATACCACAATCAGTGAACACTGTGGTTTGCAAGTAGTTTCTGAATCCTAGCTCCCCATCATCCACCTTATTCAACTCTCAAAACTACAAGAGACAGCAAAGCTTCCCACCCACAGCCCT
>CAUYQG010106526.1:0-10781 GCA_963574415.1 Tarsius wallacei
TTGTTTGTTTGTTTGTTTTGTTTTCTTGTAGGTAGTTGTAGTATGACAGAGTCAATTTCCTGGGTTGTTTTTTGCCTATTTAGTGTCTCAATGTCTTCTTGTTTCAACCTGGGGAGGTTAGGTGATGTCAGAAAGTCCTCCATTGCATTTAGGTTATCAAGTTTATTTCCATATAGGTGTACATAGTAATCTCTGATAATCTTTTTTATTCCTTTGAGTTTAGTTGTGATTTGATCTTTTGTATTTCTGATTTGTTTATTTGGGCTTTTTCTCTCTTTTTCTTGGTCATTCTGCCTGGGAGTCCATCAATCTTGTTAATTCCTTCGAAGAACCAGCTTTTTGTTTTGTTAATGTTTTCTATGATATTTTTATCTTCTATGTCGTGTATTTGGGCTCTTATTTTGATGAATTGAATTCTTCTGCTAAAGTCTGGATTTTGGTGGACTCCTCTTTCCACCTCCTTTAGGTGATTTGTTAGGCTCTCTGCTTGTAGTCTTTCCATTTTCTTGATGTGTGCTCATAGAGATATAAATTCCTCTCTTAGAACTGATTTCGTGGCACCTCAGAGGTTTTGGCAAGATGTTTCTTCATTTTCATTTGTTTCCAGGAATCTTTTAATTTCTGCTTTGACTTCAGTGTTGACCCAGGAGTTGTTCAGCCTCATGCTGTTTAGTGTCCATGTCTTTGTGGACTTTGGGGAAATGTTGTTGGTGTTGATATTTATTTTTATTCCACTGTGGGCTGAGAATGTGCACGGCAAGATTTCAACCTTAGGGAATTTTTTTAATGCTTGATTTATGGTCAAGGATGTACTCGATTTTGGAGTACATTCCACGTATTGATGAGTAGGTTGTATATTCTGTTGTTGTTGGGTGTAATAATCTGTAGGTATCTATTAAGTCCATCTGGTTGATGTCAAGTTTATTTTCTGGATCTCCTTGTTGATTTTTTGCCTCAATGATTTATCTAGGGCTGTTAGCAGGGTATTCAACTCCCCTGCTATAATAGTGTTAAGCTCAATTTTTTTTTAGTTTATTTAGTAGTTGCTTTATAAATGCTGGTGCTCCTGTGTTGGATGCATATATATTTAGGATGGATATTTCTTGTTGATAGGTTGAACCTTTTATCATTATGTAGTGTCCTTTTGCATCTTTTTAAAATTTTTGATAGCTTAAAGTTTATTTTGTCTGATATTAAGATCATGACTCCTGCCTTCTTTTGTGATCCATTTGCCTGGAAACTGGTTTTCCATCCTTTAACTTTGAGTCTGTGTGCATCACTTGTGTTGAGATGAGTTTCCTGGATGTAGCAAATAATGGGATCATGGTTTCTTATCCAGTTTACCATTCTGTCTTTTCAGTGGTGCATTTAGTCCATTCACATTCAGGCTGATTATTGAAATGTGATTGTTTATCCCTGTCTTGAAGTTATTATACAGCTTTTTCTTTGTTTGCTTGTTTGCTTTTGGCTTTGGGGTTAATGTATGTGTGTGTTTTCACGTTTCTTGTTGTGCTGTATTCTCTGTTGATTCTGTGCTCTACTGTTCTCTTGGGAAGTGTGTGGTCATTCTTCTTTTTCTTTCTTCTGTGCTTAATACATTTTTAAGTGTCTCCTGTATAGCTGGTCTGGAAACTGCATAATCCTTAGGGATTCGATGTCTGGGAAGTATTTTAATTCTCCATCACTGGTGAAGCTGGGATTGGCTGGATGGGAAATTCTTGGTTGAAGTTGTTTATCTTTGAGGACTTTGAACATAGGACTTCAGTCCCCTCTTGCTTGTAGTGTTTCTGCCAATAGGTCTCTGGTTGCTTTTCCCCAGTAGGTAGTCTGATATTTCTCTCTTGCTGCCTTTAGGACTATTTCTTTTGTGCCTACTTTGTGTAGGTCAATTACTATGTGTCTAGATGTTGGTCTTCTCATTTGATGTCCTGTGGGAATTCTCTGTATCTCTTGTGCTTGGCTGGTCTGGTGAGATGGGGAAATTTTTCTTGGATTACCTCCTGGAATACTTGCTCCAAGTTGTTTTCCATTTCCCTTTCTTCTTCTGGGACACCAGTCAGGCGTATGTTCAGTCACTTGATGTAATTGCACATCTCTTGTAGGGTTTTTTCCTTTCTTTCTGAGTCTTCCTTCTATGTTTTTTACAAATCAGGTTAATTCCATGTTCTGATCTTCAAGTTCTGAGAATTTTTGTTCAGCTAGATTAATTCTACCTTCCATGCTTGTCATCTTGTTATTTATTTCCTGGATGAAATTTTTTATTGCCAAAATCTCTGTTACAAATTCTTTCAGTGTTACATCTTGTCTTTTGGAGTCTTATTCACTCTTTCCATCCATTTCCTAGTTCCTGTCATATTCTGGTGCCAGTCATTGGTGACTTCCATTGTTTGGGCCCCAAGGTCTGATTTTTCAGGCGTTTTCTTTTGGTACACTTGAAATTGCCTGTGGTCTCCTTTGGTTTTTCCTCATTTGTGAAAGGTCTCTTGTTTTTCTCTTTAGTTCTGTTATTCAGTGTCAGTGGGAGAGGCTTTCCCTTCTGACGTTTGCTCAGCCCTCTATTCTTCCCTGATACATGCTCTGGATTTCTTCACTTATCTCTTTGGAGTCTTTCCTCATCTGTTTCTGGCAACACCCTTCATCCCGTGGCTGGATCAGGGTAGGTTTGGGGTGCCTGGGACTCAGCACTTGTCAGGTCCCTCTGAAGTTTGTGTTTTCAGTATATTACCTCCGAGTCACGCTCAGTCCCTGAGTAGCTGAACTGCAAGTCACAGAGATCGGGTCTGTTCCTCCGTAGTGAGCAAGTCAGAGCACTCTCCTGCCTTGCCTTCAAGATGGTGGTGGGTGCCTCTCTTGTCTGCTTCTGTGGGTGTTTGCCTCTGGACTCCCTCTGCAACCCCTGTTGCCAGTATCCTGCCAGGCGCTGAAGTGGTGAGGCAAAGCCTGAAGCTGGCAGTCTCTCCTGCTGCAGTGATGAGGCAGAGCCTGGGGCAGTAGACTCTCCCTCCACCCCCGCCTCTTCACAGGAAAATTTTGGCTGCTTAAAAAAAATGGTGATCAGTTCTGCAACCTAGAAAGAGCCAGGGACCAAGCAGAGAAACTGCAGCACCAGCTGTTGCACCAGGGCCCTGGCCACATGCTCACAAGCCCCCACTTGGTCAGATTCTCCCAGCATTTTCTTCCAGGAAGGGCTGTGTCGATTTTTTTGATGGCACTTGGCTTCTGCATCTGGGGAATCACTAGGTTCCAGGCCCAGCAGCTGCAGCGCCAGCTGCTGCACCAGAAGAGACCTGGCCACTGACTCCCTAGCCCTCACTCAGTCAGCCACTCACACTTGCTCACCAGCATGTACACGAAATTTTCCATACACTCACTCACACCAGAACTCACACAGTCCGACTGGCTTGGCCACCATCTTCCCGACTCCCCTTTCCTGTGTTAACATGGAGAGTTCCATCAACAGATCTCCTAAAGTTAAGAAATCTCAGGGGGCAGGTCCCCTCCCACAGTTGGGGCTTTTCTGTCCTCTCAATCAATCCTGCTTACTCAAAGAAAAAAAAGAAAGAAATTGCAGGGGTTCTAAGAAAATCCAAATTGTTGTGAAACTCAAGTGATGAGATTCATAAATTGTGATTAAGTATTGGGTCTATTCAAGTACAAGGCTTGAGAACGGCCACCTGGGAAAGCAACAACTCCAGATGAATTGTGTGCGGGTTCCAAAGTGGAGGAGCTAAGGTTTCACTTAAACAGGCAGAGATGGAAAAGTTCCAGCAGAATTACGGCATTTTCCACACAAGACCAGGAAATGGCACAGCGATTCAGTTGGTTACAGATTGCTACTTTCCAGGGACCATTTCTTCACTACTCTATGAGGAGGGACAGCGATTTGAAGGCGTCTTATCTCTGGTGCTGTTTGCTCTTAATGATTTGCAGGAAACACAGGCAGAAGTTGCAATTACATGCCATGTGATTCAGGCTGCAGAGCCTGTCTGTCATGGGTCAGGATGACCTAAAGTTTCAACAGCTTTAAGCTTGAATCTCATTTAGTTTCACATTTTCCTCTTTTCATTAGGTTCTTTAAGAAAGCATTGTAGATGAATTGAAACAGCTTGCTTATGTTATTTCTGGGAGCTTCGTTCCACGTTCCTTGGAAGGCTCATTCCTAAGGTGTTGTTACATCGGTGAGCTAGGTCGATGCCATGGGTATGCAGAGAATTGTACAAAAGGTATAATAGGAAAAATAGAGTTTGTTTAGAAAGTAGATCAGAGATGGAGTGGATCCTCTTCTCCAAGAGTGGAGAAGGAGGACAGATGCTTAAAGGAAATGCCAGCCTTGAATATCTGAGGCTGGGGGCTTGAGAGAGAGAAGGTTGGAAAATATTCCTGGGTGGATAACACAGGAGCACTTGCCCTGGAGATGGAGAGATGGTTTGTTTCTCCATGTCTCTGACAGCAGATGGATGGATGTGTCAGTCATGGGTGGTCAATCACACAAAAGAGGAGGTCTGGGCCAGTAGCTGGGAGACTAATTTTTGGGACGAAGGTGATAACCAAGAAGGACTGAGCTGAGCAGGTCGCTGAAAGGCAAGTTGCTGGGACAAGGATGAGATGTTAACCTTCGCGTCTAGTGACCAAACAGAGTGAGGCCTGCAGGGGCCAGAAAACTGGTTGTTCTTCCGGTTTATGATTATTCTTGTGTGTGCAGCATTGACCCAAGGACATGATCAAGCCTGCTAAGGTCGGTGATCAGAGAAGCTCCATTTTACCCTCTATCCTTTCATTCCCTCTCCTGGTTGTTTTGAAATAATCTTATTTCATACCGGAGACCTGGGTTCATGGTCTTATTTCCACAGCTGCTTCCTGCTGGATTGGCGCATCAGATGTCTCTACCTGCCTGCAGTAAGAGGGGGAGGATAAGGGAACAGGAGCCAATGGAGTGAGAGTATTTTTGGCGTCTGAACACAAAGCATCGTGTAAAAGCACATATTATTAGAATTAATACTACTATAATAAAGGCTGTTCAGCCACTGTCATGGCATATTAAGACTTTGATGCTTGGTAAATGATATGTTTGTCAATAGTTACCCCAGTGAGCTTGGCACCCATGATAAGAATTCAAGCAGTTTCTATAACTTTGCACGGATCCGGCCAGCATGTTTCAAGGGCTTTTACTTTGTTTGGCTCTTTATAGATCTTAAATTTAATTCCTCAAGGCAGTTTTTTCTCAGAGTATTCCAGTTAAAGCCTTGATAGAGCAACCAGTATTTCTAATCACACTTTGCTACAAAAAAATAGATATTCTTGTTGAACTTATACAAATAGCCATGCTGTTATAAATTTATAACTTCCAAATTCTGGAGCAATTAAGTAGAGAGAAAGATATATGTTTTAAATTTAGCTTATACAAGCATACTTTACTTATTTCTGAGACCAAACAGCATCAAGAAAAAAGTTTTTTTCTCTTCATTCAGAAAAGCGTAACAAAAATAGTTAGTAATATTATCAAAAAGGTAATGACATTATTTGGAGTCTATTATCCTTATGCCTGTAAGATTTTAAAGTTGTTATCTTTTGGCACTAAAGAGCACTTGTCAGAGAACCACAGCTGATTATAACCACTATGGGTGACTGAGGCCTGGGTGGGCAATGGGAAAAAGATTAGATGGATTTTCAGGTTTTGCAATAGATGTTGTTTACAAAACCTGGTCAGCAGGAACTACCAGCATGATGTTATAACACAGGAGTATGGGTCATTGTTGTATTGACTTATCTAGCCAAAGTGATAGTCCAAAGATCTTGACAAGTGAACACCTCGCTCTTTTTTTTGTTGGAATCTCACTCTGTCACCCAGGGTGGAGTGCAGTGGCACACTCACAGCCACCCCAGGTGACCTGCTGGGCTCAGGTGATCCTTCCAGGTAGCTGGAATGACAAACATGTGCTACCATGCCCAGCTGATTTTTGATTTATTGTAGAGACAAAGTCTCACCAGTTGCCCAGACTGGCCTCAAGCACACGGCCGCAGGCAGTTCACTCACCCGGGCCTCCCAAAGTGCTGGGATGCAGCTGAGCCACTGACCCTGGTCTGCTACTTCGGCGTAACCGTACTTTGGTCCAGCATTCGTGTGCTTGATGCTAATGGTTAATCCCTAGAAATAAGTAAAATTTTTGCCAACTTCATTGTTTACTGAGTTTCTTTCACATATTTGTTTCCACAAACCTTACACGTACCATTTTACGACATGCTTGAGCCCTTTATTTTGTTCTGCATTTCCTTTTCCTCAAATAACCAGTCATTCTAGTACAGGAAAAGCTTACCATACAAAACCCTTTTCCATACCAAATTATTCTCTTTCTTTTACATCCTACGTCACCCAAAATTCACTTTCAAGCCAATAACTTTTTTGAATCTCTCTTCTGCTTGCTGGTTTCTTTCTTTTTAATCCCATTTTGTAGATAGCATCTTACAGCTACAATTTGAACTAAACTTTCAATAACGTTTGATTAACACAAGACTATATGATTTCAAGATGGATGACCAGGACCAAGCGGCTGGCATCTGTGTTAATTAAGAAGATAACTTGGGTTTCAGCGCCCTAATATTTACCTGGGGGTTGTTAAGCTGATGGTGAGTCTGTGTTGGCGCTGTAGTAGATTTCCAGGGTCCTCAGTAGCCACCATTTTCTGGGCCAGGTACAGCTCCTTCCCTCCAGAAAAGGGCACACCCACTCCCCAAGGTCCTTCGGCTTGCACAGTGAAGATCCTGCAGGTCCAGGCCTCTTTGGGCAACTGCACGTCAAGTGCCCTACTGGTTGTTTCCATAGCAACGGACATCATCCCCTTCAGCAGGTGTGTCTCACCAGGTCTCTGCCAGGCGGCTGGAGTTCTGACGCTGATGGTGACTGCCCATTGGATGCCTGATTTTGGCCCTCTGGACCTGCTGCCCTCGATGCTGGCACCCTTTTTTGCTTCTTTTGCGTATTGGCTGATAAAAAACCAAACCTTCGAAGGTTTTCAGAAAAGGAAGCTCGGCACACATAGTTCCAAGTCTGGCCTCCGGAGCTGGGAATTTAGTATCCCATAGGCGACAGTCTTGTTTACAACGTAGTGAAATGAATTGAAAATGTCTGTACCTATGAAACTTTTGACTATTTCTCATTTAAAATGGTCTGATGTGAAAAGCATTTCTTCTTTTTTTTTTTTTTTTTTGAGTTGGAGTCTCACTCTGTCTCCCCGGCTGGAGTGCAGTGGCACACTCACAGCCCCCCAACATCTGTCTGCTGGGCTTCGGGGAGCCTTCCTCCTCGGCCTTCCATGTTACCGAAACTGCAGGCGTGCACTGCCCTGCCCGGTCAAAACATTTCAAGTGAACAGTCCACGTGGATGTGAAAGTGTTTGTCTGCATTCACTTCCCCTTGTGAACAGGCAGATTTGTGAAGACCCTTTGACAGAGCTGAAGTGTGAGAGGTGCTGGAGATGCGTGTGAGGCTTTGGGAAAATCAGGTGAGACTGACCATTTCTCCAGTCTCCTGAGGCTACCCGGAGAGTTGCCAGCATTTTGTCTGTCCCGCAGGAGAAATGTCAGACTCAGCAGAGCGGCCGAAGAAAGGAGGAGGAAGACAAGGGGAAAGGAAGCCTGGAGAAGGAGGTTCCGACGGGAGAGGAGGAGGAGCTGAGCAGCCGCCTTTCCATTCGGACCCTGATCTGGGCGATCTCTCGCTTTCTTCCTGTGGATGAGTACTTCGTCAGAACTGCTTTAGACACCTAGGCGCCATTATTTTGGTTTCTTTTAGAAGCGACTTTCTAATGGGGCACACAGGTTAACACAGTTTAGATTTTCCAAAGGGGCCCAAGTTATGGCCTTTGTTTTGGGGTCTCCAGAAGTCATGGAGACCACTTCTCTAAATATTTGCACGAAACGAGGCTGTGAGTATTCAACGTAACTTTAGCTGGTGTTTCTCGTGGTTGGTCTCGCCTTAAGGAGGGAGATTTGGCTTTAGGGACATACATTTGTCCCTAATTTGATTTTTCTTCGTGAATGATCCAAGACCTCGTGGGAAGGGTTTTGGTTCGGATATCCTGCTTATGGGCATGGCTCCTCAAGTCACCCTTGAGCCACACTTTCCCTCTTCGTGTCTTGGTGATCCCAGGAAATGTGGTTGCTGGAGGCACCAGGTGATCAGCATCTATGCGTGTCCACTGGATGAGTGATATTCCCTGTACGCTATTTTTCAGAGATTCCTTGTGAGATCCTTTTGCGTGATGAGCAGTAAGTTTCAACCATCCCCGAACACTCGGTGGCCTCGGGTGCCTTCCAGCAGGCAGAAACCAACATTATGTATACTCAGGGCTTATGTTCTAGAGCCTACTATAACCGTACTCACGCAAGAAGAAAGCTTTAGATTTGTCAGTTGAACTGAACTTCAGAATCAGGGCAGATTTAAAGATCATGTAAAACTCTTCAGCCACATAGATTCGCCTCCCTGTTTTTAGAAATTGTTTCCCCCTGAACAAAATTTTAAATGAGAAAAAAGATTGCAAAATCTTAGAGAGTAATTCAAAACTTTGATTTCCAAGAAGAGTAAAAACCACACATTTGTGATTAGTAGAAATCCTAAAGAACAATAAATGAAACATTTACCTTACATTGGAGCATCTATATCAACTCTCATGAGTTAAGAAAGGGTGTAGCTCAGAAAGAGTCTGAGTCCTCAACAAAGCCCAGGAGGACCTTGGTCAAGAGTGGCCTTATTGTAGATTCCTGATGACTCTGGCAAGTGCATGAATGAAGGCCATGTGTGCTGGTACCAGGTCTCTGGCTGTTAGAGAAGTGATGGGTTTCACTGGATTTCTGCTTCAGTCTCTTCTGGTCACCTGAATGTAAAGCTTAAATAATGAGACTCAAAAAATATGAGTACAACGCTCGAGGATGGCCACCAGGAGAAGCACTGACCCCAAGGGATTATAAGGTTGATGCTCCAAAGTGGAGGAGTTAAGGTTTCATTTATATAGGAAAAGATGAAAAGATAGTAAAGTTCCAGCAGCGTTATACTGTTTTCCATACATGACCAGGTGGATACCCCCCAATGGTTTGGTAGGTTACAGATTGATATATTTCAAGGAAGTTAATTTCTCTGTGAGAGAGTAGTGAGCTGAGGGGGGTCTTAACTTTGGTGACATTTGATCTTAAGTATTGACAACAATAAAAAGGCAAAAGTTGCAGCTGCGTGCCATGTAATACAGGAATCATAAACACATTGCTTCAACACTCAGGATAATTTAAAATTGCAATGGCTTTGCGTTTGAACTATTTAACTTCACACTGCTTATATAATATGTTATTTTTGCTTCTACTTTGGTGTATAGAGTTTACAGTAATTTATATTGCTAGGCATATGTACAAATTGCATTAGATGAAACTAACATAAATAAGAATTTCTCATTTTAAAGCGCACTATTCAGTGGCATTTAGTACGATCACAATGTTCTGCAATCATCGCTCCTATCAAGCTCCAAATACTTCAATCACCCAAAAGGAAACCTTGCACCCTAAGTCCACCTTTTCTGTACTTCCTGGCTACACCACGCCTGCCTTCTGTCTCTACGGATTTATGTTCTGGATATTTTACACAAACGGAGTCATACAATATGTGATTCTTTTGAGCCTGGTTTTGCACTGTCTTTGCTGGATTCTTTCATGCTGATGTGGTCTTTGGCAGTTGGCTGGAGAGACGCGGGGATCCTTTTTGATCCTGATGGTGCTTGTAGTGGAGTGGCCTCAGATACAATTCTGGAAGTCGTCTGAAGGGCAATTTCAGATTTCCTCCCAGTGGTGGCTCATCCTTGCATGGGCTGAGATGCCCCCTCCATGTGGCACTGTCAGAAACCCAAGCAAGACAGGAGAGCAAGCCCCATGTGCAGGAAACTGAATTTGCTTTTCAGAAAATAATTTACAACCATGTCTTTTGGTAAATCCGCTGTGCTTTATCTTAACCCTAATATTCTCCCGAAGCAACTTCTGTAATCCTTGATGTGTGCCTCTAGACCTAATTCTTAATTTCCTGAACATTCTTGCAGAGCATTTGCGCACCCTGCTGAAGAGAGTGACGATACCTCATATACTTTCCCAGGAGTGGGGTTATTTCTACAAAGCTTACAAACCGTTTGTGTTCCTTTTTAGGCTGTGCTAGAGTCCCTGCAAACCGGAAGAAGCCCATGAAACCACTAATTTCAAATGACATTATTTTGGGAATCTTCTTTCTTCCTTTGTTTGGGATCGGTCTTATCGGAAATGCATTGCTACTCATGGCTCACATACACACCTTCATATTTCAGCCCCACATGAAGAAGCCTATAGATTTAATATTCACCCATCTAACTTTAGCTAATGCCATGACCATAATTTTCCACGTGCCTCCAGAAATCATGAGCTCCTTCGGAATGAGAAATTTCCTGGATGATGTTGGTTGCAAGGCGGTGCTCTACCTAGCCAGAGTCACCCGAGGGCTTACCCTCTGCACAACGTCTTTCCTGAGTCTGTTCCAGGCCCTCACCATCACGCCCAGCAACTCCGGGTGGGCGTGGCTCAGACCCAGACTCTCCACGTACGTTTTCCATGCCTTCCTCCTGTTCTGGGTCGTCAACATGCTGATCTACAGCCGGGTCATCATCAGCGCCGTAGGCCCCTTCAACACCAGTGGCTTTGGGCCAGTGTATTCGCTGACCTACTGTGTTGGAATCGAAAGGGATATTCTAAATGAAGCCATCTTTCAAGGGGCCATGATC
>CAUYQG010106528.1:0-13055 GCA_963574415.1 Tarsius wallacei
TCACTTCAGCCTCCCAAAGCGTGGGATTACAGGCTGAGCCACCGAGCCCGGCTGAAATATATAAACATTAGCTGTGTATGCTGTTGTTATAAGACACTGCCTCTCCATCTCTCTACCTCCTCTACCCACCTCCCACCTCTGAAATACCCTCTTCTTCCTGTGTTCCCTATTTTGGTCAATGACATAACCATATCCTCCACCATCCAAGAGAGATGCAGGAGAATTAGCTTTCACTTTTACTTCTCCATCCCTTCACAGTTAGTGGGTTGCCAAGTCTCACTGAGTCTTTCTCTAAACTGTCTCATCACCCCCAGCTCCCTAATTCGGGCTCCCATCATTTTGATGACTGCAATATCACTTAACTTGTCCTCCTCCATCTCTCCTTCCTCTGCTCCATCCACTCAGCACAGTTTTCTACACTGATTATATGCCAGGTATTCTTTCTAACACATGGACTCGATTATATCACTTCCTTACTTAAAACAACAGTTTATTGCCTACTAGAATTAAGCACCAAATCTTCAGTGTGGAATTTAAAACACCACACAATCTGGTCCCTGTACTGCAATTCCAGCCTCACCTCCCACCACACTCTCAAACCAACACCCTATGTTTAAGCCATGCCAGACAACCAACACATCATGAACAGTCACCCTTCCGTGCCTTGGCTTATGCAATTCCGTATGGCTGCATTCCTTTCCTGCCTCCGCCTCCACACTCTCCTTTCGACTTCCCACGCAGCCTTCACACTGCAGCTCAAGTGTTACCTCTCCCACAAAGCATCCCGCCATGTCTACCCACTTCCACATTGGGGCACCATTATTCCCTCCCGTCTTTCCCACAGAACATCGTTCACAATATTGCACTTGGTGGTGTCCTGTTGACTCTCTCAGTTAAATCCGTGAGGAAAGGGAAGGGACCATATCTCACTCTTGTATCTTCTGCATCTCCCAGAATTCCCGACATAGAACACATTTTCAATTTTGCCTGCTTCTGTAAAGATACCAAACGTTTTTTCTATCTCTAGCGACAGAGACTATGACCGCACACAATAGAAGGTTTAGAGTGTGATGACACTGATTTTAAATAATGAAACATGTTTAAATTTTTCTTAAAAACTGCTGGTTATTGGAGAAATGGCCAAAATTTTCCTAGCAGCCGAAATAGTAGAGAAATAGGGTGAGAAGGTAAAATAGACTTGAGCACTTAGTTAGAAATTGACTGGCTGAGCCTTGCTTATATAACTGTCTAAGACAGATGGGACAAACTTGACTTTCATTTTGACACTTCTGCCAGAGAAAACACTGTGTAGCTGGAAAGGGGCCCACTGGGGGTGGTGCCGTGCTTGGCCCTCAGTCTTCCCACCTTTTTGTGACTCGATCTGGACCCATGGTAGACTCTGTGTCAGCCACTTTGATTCACGAACAAACAACTCCATGAACTGTCGGTATGTTGGCAAAATAACCAGCTTGAATAAATACATTTACTTAAATTGATCAAAATACCTGGTTATTGTGGAAAATGACCACCCAGCCTAAGTCCTGGCCAGGAACAAACTGTATTCTTCTCTTTGGCATTCTGACCCACATCTTCCAAGTTCTCTGTGGTTAACTAAAAATAGTTCTAATAAGTGGTAAAAATGACCATCTTTTTGGATTCCAACGTTTCAGAAAGAAAATTACTATTTGTTCAAGTTCCAGTGAGTCAGTCTGGTTGCCTAATATAAACCCCAGAAACAGTCATTCACTTGAGACTTTCAAATAGACAAATTATTTGGAAGCTTCCCTTTGGGACTTCAGCATGTTCCTTGCCTCATCATAAAGTGATGTAGCTCTGTGTATTCATGTCTCTCTGGCTTGTGCAGAGAACGGGGCCATGTCTATGTTGTGACTTTAGAGCATGACTACCTGTTTCCTCAGCAAGCTGGTTCCCTTAAATGGCTGCTTTTTCACAGTGGCATCAATTTCTGCTCTTTCCATTTCCGAAAGTCCTAAAAAGTCACGGATGGCACATGGAAATTTTTGAGAAACACATTTAGAAACCATTTGGCAGAATCTGTGCTTTCTGGGAGAACAGGCCTCCCTCCCCTGTTATTTTCTCTTTGGAACATTTGCAGGAAAACAAGACCTCTGCTCTTTAAAGAGCTTTTTGCGTGCAGGGTGCAGCCCACACCTAAAGACAGAATCACAATGAGAGCTTGAAAGCTGTGTTTGGTCACATTTTCCTTTTCTACACTGGTTCTCCGCCTAGGTGGGGTGTTACTGCTGCCACATCTGTGGTGTGATTCCAGCGACACCGGCTGCCTGCAAAGATACTCCCTTCCCTTCTGCTGCCTTTTATCCACAAGAGGCCAGGCTTCGGTGCACACGGCCTGGAGAGGCCCCACAAGGCATTGTCAGCTGGCCCTTCTCAAGAGAGCATATTTTGAAGGGGTTGTGGCACAGAGGAGGAACTGGAGAAACGGGATGCTATGGCCCCGTTTTAGACACATCGTCATCAAATCGAGTCTACCCCTACTTCTTACACACTGACCTCCCTCCTCTCCCTGCGTCTGTAGCATCATGCACCACAACGTTGTATCATGTTTTCAAAACATTTCATTTTAATCCTCTGGGATAACACCTATTAGATCCTGGATCCACTGCTGTCACGGAAATGATTAAAAACAGAAAGGTATATTGATCTTTTGTATTTGGACAAATGAGTGTTCAGCCATATTTAGCACTTATTAATAGAGAGCAATTTAAATGTTAATGGAGTTTATCCAAGGTTAGTTGTTGCCAGGAGATTCTTGGTAAGTAGGGGAGGGAAACGGAGCTTAGAGAAAAAAGCTAATTTTTAGTAATCAAAGTCTACAGGAGCTTATAGAGCTCTATCTAGAAGGCATGTGTCATGTTGAATTTTTTTATGTTCAATCTTCAGGATACCAGGAAAATTGAGGTTCTACCTCTGGGTGGTAACATCCTGTTTAAAATAAAGGTTCAGGGCAACCCTCTCGGGTCCCCTCCCATTCAGGGAGCTTTTCTGTCCTTTTAATAAATCCTGCTTTAAATAAATAATAAATAAATGTCCAAATAGTATTCAACTGACTAATTAGGACACTCTGAGGCAATTAGTAGTCTCGAAGATCCAGAAGCTACTTGCATGTTGCCCCTAAGTGTCTTAGCCAGAGCTTACCGGGCATACACCCAGCCTATGTTCAGCTGGGCGCCAGGTCCTCTGGGAAGCCACATAGAGAGCTATTGATCTACGTAGCATAGACACATGGCAAAAGGCACACACGTGAGTGTGTGAACACACAATTTCCTACTTGCTGTTGCATCAATGAATGAGTGAAATGGTTTGTTGCCATCAAATAACTAAAGAGTTATTTGATGGCAACAAACTTTCACAGATAATTATCCATGATGAAATGTGAAAGACAATTTTTTTTTTTTTTGAGTTGGAGTCTCACTCTGTCGCCCAGGCTGGAATGCAGTGGCACACTCATGGCCATCACAGTCTTGACCTGCTGGGCTCAGGTGATCCTTCTGCCTCAGCCTTCCAAGTAGCTGGAACAGGCACACACCACCACGCCTGGCTAATTTTTGATTTATTGTAGAGATGAGGTCTTGCAAAGTGGCTCAGGCTGATCTCAAACTCCCAGGCTCAGGCAATCCTCTCACCTAGGCCTCCCAAAGTGCCGGGATTATAGGCGTGAGCCAACACGCCCAGCTTAAGATAATTTTTTATACATGCTCGAATCTTTTCTTCTAGCTCAGAAGTTTCCTCCCTCCCAAAAGAGCAAAAATGTCTATGATCGGTTTTATATCATTAACAATTCAGAAACAAATTTATGAAATGGGCCTGTGTATCTACGGGCATGAACTAATTTGCAAAAATAGGTAGGAATTATTTATATTTATAAACAAAACTGTGTAATTCCACATTGGTATGAAAACTATACTGTTTCAGGATAAAAATGAAATCACTCTCCAAAGAAAAAGTATTGGGGAAAGCACAACAGAAATCTTCCCAAATTGCCAGCACAACTAGTTCAGACATGTGAACAAACCTTGAATGCTATTTTCATTTTTATTTTAAGAGATGGGTGTTTTGCTCTGGACCCAGACTGGAGTGCACTGGGCCCAGACTGGAGCTCACTGCAGCCTCAACTTCCTGGGTAAAAGTGATCCACCTGCCTCAGCCTCCTGCGTACCTGGAACTACATGTGTACACCCTCACACCTGGATAACTTTTTAATTTTTTTTGTAGAGACAGGGTCTCACTATGTTACCTAGCCTGGTCTTGCGCTCATGGACTCAATCAATCCTCCCACCTTGGTCTCTTAAAGTGCTGGAATTACAGGCATAAGTCACCATGTCTTGCCTTAAATGCTATCTTTAAAAGACAGAAAGAAATGCAAGCATATTTATTTTCCTTAAAAAAAGAAAAACCCACTCTCCAGGGCTTTCCTCTGCATAGAAGTCATCAAAATATTGTGCAGTTCTGCAAAATTACATGCACCATATTCTTCAAACCTCAGATTGTGACAATTTGGGTTTGATTTATTGCTTTTGTTTCATAGGAATCACAACCACTTTATTTGAAAGGCTTGTTAAATATCCTACCACCATACTAAAGTAAAGAATTAATTGAAACAAGAAAGGTCTCATATTACCCTAAGTGAATGCTTCTTCGTTAATTTGCCAGATTGTTTTCCCCAAGCTCCAGAATGTGAAAGATGCTGTCCTTGCCACAGTGATGTCACCAGCACATTGCTGGTTGCCCTTGTGAGCGCCAGTTGGGCTCCTAGTTACACTGGCTATGCCTCTAAATCAAGCATGTTGTCTTCCTGTGCAGAATAACGTACCGCAGAAGATTACTGTTGCCAAGAGTTTGTCTATGATGCAGAGATATACAGCAGTATTTCCTGATTTCATTCAATATTTTTTAATGATTTATATGGAGTAACGATCACTTCAGATTTTCTCATGCACATAGCCTCAGAGGCAGCTGTCCAAAATCTTCACAGAAATGTGGCCTGCTAGATTGTCTAGGGTCACCTGGTAGGAGTGTTGAATTTACTTCCTGAGGTTCCCAGATATGTGGGAGGTCTTATATAAGACATCCAGGAAATGCTGTCAATGACAGCAGCTCTGTGCTTCTGAAATACCATGTCCAGGGCTTCTCATCGTGCTGGGATTTGGGGGCATTGCTTGCCTATTTGTGAATCAGAGAGCAACAAAGAAAGAGTCATGATCCATCAGCTGCTCAGTGACAACCTTGGTGAAGGTTAGTTGAGAGACTATTGCAGTACTGCCTCAGTTTAGTTTTGGGCAAGTTTCTCTATCCAGATGGTAAATCTTGACCGACCTTCATTAACTAAGGATAAAGCTGATAAAATGTGTTTTTAGTTACTTTGCAAATTTTAAATATACACAAAAAGACAAAATAGTATAAAGATTCCCAGTACTATCACTCAACTTCAATTTACACCCAATCTTATTTCATCTCTATCTTACTTACTAATCCCCATCTACCAAGACATATCTTTCTGGTATGATTCTCAAAACTATAAAAACTCAGCCAGATGTGGTGGCTTATGCCTGTAATCCCAGCATTTTGGGAGGCTGAGGTAGAAGATCACTTGAGGCTAGGAGTTCAAGACCCACCTGGGCAACAGAGTGAGACCCTGACTCTACAAAAAATTGTTTAAAAAATTAGCTGGGCATGGTGGTATGCACTTGTTTTCCCAGCTACTTGGGAGGCTGAGGTGAGCAGATTGCTTGGGCCCAGGAGTTCAAGCTGCAGTGAGCTATGACCATGCCACTGTACTCTAGCCTGGGCAACAGAGCAAGACCTTGTCTCTTAAAAAAAAAAAAAGTAATTCCACCACTTTGGGAGGTAAAGGTGAAAAGATTGCCTGAGTCCAGGGGTTCATGACCAGCCTGGGCAACTTGACAAGACCTCATCTCTACAATAAATCAAAAAAGTAGGTGGGCATGGTGGCATGCACCTGTAGTTCCAGCTTCTTGGAAGACTGAGATGGAAGGATCACCTGAGCCCAGCAGGTTGAGGCTGTGGTGGTCATGAGTGTGCCATTTTACTCCAATCTGGGCAACAGAGTGAGACTTCAACTCAAAAAAAAAAACAAAACAAAAACAAAAACAAACAAATTAAAATATATATATATATGTAAACTCTTTTTCTTAACATAATCACAATATTATTCTCCTACAAATTTAAGAATTTCACCAAATTTTCATATTCAAAAGTCTAATTTTCTTATAAATGTTAATGTTTTTTTTAACAGTTTGTTGAAACAATCCAAGTAAATTCCACACCTTGCAACTGGTTGATATGTTCATTTAGTTCAAGTTCTGTCTCATCTCTTTTCTTCTCCTCTTCCCTTTCTCCCTCTGCTTTTTCTTCTCTTATAGGTCCTTTGTCCTATAAAATGTCCCACAATATGTTTCTGATAGCATCTCCATGATGTACTTTCACATTTTCTACTGTTCTCTTATTTCCTCCACATTGTTAGTTGGGTTTAGAGGATTGATCTGAGTCAGGTCAGGTTGCGTTTTTTGGGCAAGGCTACTGCATTAGTTTGCTAGGGCTACCATAACAAAATACCACAGACAAGGTGGCCTAAACAACAGAAACACATTTTCTTACAATTCTGAAGAAGTCCAAGATCAAGGGTTAGTTTCTTCCCAGGCCTCTATCCTTGGTTTGTAGATGGCCGCCTTTCCCCTTTGTCTTCACATGGTCTTCTCTCTGTTCCGGTCTAAATTCCCTCTTCTTATAATCTCCCACTAGGGTGGGATTAGGGCTTACCACAATGATCTCATTTTAACCTCATTATCCCTTTAAAGCCCTATCTCCATACACAGTCACACTCTGAGAACTTCACCATATAAATGTGGAGAGGGAAACAATTCAGCTCACAACTACTGCTTCCTAGGATGGCGTGTTCTTCCATCAAAGGTACATAACATCTGATCAGCTCTCTTTTTGGGGTTTTGGCAGCCATTGGTGATCCATGACTAGATTCATTCATTTTCTAGGGTTTACAAAGTGGTGGTGTCCTAATTCTGTTGTTCCTTCTTTGTTCATTAGCTGGATGACTTTGATTTTAATAAGTCACCTTATTTTCTATTTCGTTATGCAGTGGTACAGTTGTATCGCAAAGGTGGAATTATTGTTTAATTCTTTCCTTTTATTTACCACTTTCAGAATAATGAATTGGTTTGTTGGAATTCTCCAATGTGACCAGTTTGTTCTTTCTTTAAGTGACTTTATACGTTCATAAACATTCATGTTTGTGTATGTAATGTATATGCATAATATATATTAATCCTTTGCAGTTAGTACCCTCATTGTCCAAGTTGTCCTATTTTTTTGTCCAGTAGAAAGATCTCCCAGTTTAGCTCCCAAGTCCCTTAGGCAGGACTACAGTCATCTTTGGTGGCCACCTTGTTGTCTAGTATGGCAAGATGTTCCAGGCTCATCTTTCTCATATTCTTCCCCAGATCCAGAATGAGCCAGGTCTTCGAGAAGCCCCAATTCCCTTTAGTGGAAAAGGTATTTGAAAAATCTGAGTACCAGGGGAGCGCTCAGCTACTGAGTTGGTTTCTATGTCTAGGCCTTTTTTTTTTTTCCATATATTTACCCTGCAGTAATATGTTCAGGCCTTTATAGAGGACAGAACAATGAAAAAAATGCAAGCACACATACATGTACAAATAGATAGGTAGGAAGGTAGGTGGGTAGGTAGAAAGACAGATAGAAAAACAGAGAGCAGACATATATAATCTTCCAATCAAATTCAGGGTTTCAGCCTGGGCAATATAGTGAGGACTCATGTCTACAAAAAAAAAAAATTAGCTGGGCATGGTGGCATGTGCCTGTAGTCCCAGCTACTTTGGGGAGCTGAGGAGGGAGGACTGCCTGAGCCCAGGAGTTCAAGACTGCAATGAGCCATTTTGGTGCCACTGCACTCCAGCCTAGGTGACAAAGACCCTGACTCAAAAAAACCCCCAAATTCAGGGTTTGTTTATCAGCTCTGTTAATATCAGTGTTTCCTTTCCCCTACTCCAAGAGTCCTGGGGCTCAGGCAAGTCAGGAGTGATTGAATAAGAACATAATGTTATTGTCCCATTGCTTCATCCCACAACACAACAGAACTCAAGTAGCAATCCCTCTGCCTCCTTCAAGCTTTCTGTTGTTCTTCTGTTCTTAGGGTATACCCTCTTAGAGATGTATACTCAAATTACTGTGCTTTTAGTCCATTGGAATAATTCTTCTTTGTGGCTATAACCATCAACTGGAAACACATTTAGTTGTGTCTTTAAATTTATATTTAAATTATTTTATAATTAGGTAGAATGTGCATGGTTCCAAAGTCAAACCAAGGGTGGAGCCAGCATTGCTCTATTTGATTTTCTTGTTGCTGTCTCACTGTGTGAGACTACCATGAGTGTCTCACACAGTGAGAGATGGTGGTGCCAGGGTGAATTTGGAGGAAGAGACTACGTCTGGATCATGTCTTACTGAACAGCTGCAAAGAGTGGCTTATTCTGGGAGAAACTGACTCGAAGGCCCTGGCTCTGCTCGGTGAAGAAAACATTTGTTCTGCCACCTACCATGTCATTCATCTCTGAATTTTAATGAGTTAGCCTTTAGGCTGCTAGACAGAAAACAAGCCACTGCATTCTGTGGAACCCCGGCATCGGCATCGTTGCTAGCGAGACTCAAAGTGAAGTTTTCATTGTCAAATGTGGGTCATTGTGCTCCAAGGTAATCTGTGGACATGTGAAGTTCCATCTCTAAAACAACAGCATCCTGGAATTGAACTCCAGTCATTCTAGAAACCAACTCCTACCCATCCTTCAATCGCAGGTCACCTGACTGGGCTTTCCTGATCCCTAGTCAAGGTTTAGATTCCCAGATATGTGTTTCCATTCGCCCTCTGACATGCCCCCTCATGTAACAGGCATTGCACTTAGCTGTTGAACTTGCTGAGTATCTGAACTGGCACCAAGTAGAGTGTCTGGCACAAACAGGTAATCCCTAAGGAATGGCTGACTCAGTATTTCCTTCTTCACGTCCTAAGACACTCTGATATAATTGTCCATTTATGTGACTCCCCCAACTCTACCAACTAGATGATAAGCTCCATTAGGACAGGTAATATGTCTTATCCTTGGTACTATACTTATGCATAGTGTGGAAGGAATAAAGAACATTAGTAATACTGTTGAAAATGAAGTTACATTATAAAGAATAAACATGAGATGCCCTTGAGGGCCATATTATAAGTATGTTGGCGTTTAAAGATAAAGTGATGAGTAACACACAGACACTCAATGCTACAGTCTGGCTTTTGTACCTTCAGACTCTATCAACATGATATAAAAGTTCTTGCATATTTTATTCTGTATTTTATGATCTCACTTTTAAAGCAGTTAATTGTTCATTGGGAATTCTTTGTTTGTGCTGAAGTTGAGCTTTAATTTTACTTTTCCCACAAGGTTAGCCAGTTGCCCTAATTCCAATTTTTCTTGGATCCCATATCAAGATGGCTTCACTCTTCTCTGGAACAACTGGATAACCTTGCCAACACAAACACAGGCTCTCCAACCCCAGGTGGGCCTCAAGACCCCTGTTTACTGCCCATTCCCATCACTCTCATTAGTTCTCTGTAGGACAGAGATTTTCTTTCTTTTTCGAGTCTCACTATCACCTTGGCTGAAGTGCAGTGGTATGCTCACAGCCACCGCGGCCTTGATCTGTTAAGCTCAGGCAATCCATTTGCCTCAGCCTTCCAAGTAGCTGAACCCACAGGTGCCACCACGCCTGGCTAATTTTTTTTTTATTTGTAATTTTTAATTGTAGAGACAATGTTTCGCCAAGTTTCCCAGGCTGGTCTCAAAGCCTTGGGCTTAGGCAATTCTCTCGCCTCTGCCTCTCAAAGTGCTGGAATCACAGACGTGAGCCACCACACTTGGCATGATAGAGTTTTATATGAGACTTCATGGGCCACTGAATTATACACTTAAAAGAGATAAATATGTGAATTTTATGTCTATTTTATCACCATTAAAAAATTGCTGGAAAAAAAAGAAAAAGAAAAACATTCCATGGAGAACACCAAGGCCATCAAGTCTAAGCTCCATCAATAACTGTCATAACCTTCACCCCACACTCACACGTATGAGTATATCTCCACATACTTGTGCAAGCCAGTCTCCTCCTTCCCAGTCTTTGGGAATGAGAGAGCCTTTCTTCACCCAAGGGCCCCACCTCCACCTGTGCCCTTGACCCACAACTGTATCACCACTGACCCCAGGACACTGCTCACAGCAGGAAGCCCGTACCTAGATAAAACTTCTCACGGCCTAAAAAAAATAAAAATAAAAAAAGCCTGCACCTGGCCCTCTTCTAGTTACTAGTCACAGATTTTCCCCTTCTTACGCACGTTATTAAAAGCTCCGGCCTGCACCTGCTTATTCCACTTCCCCTCCCATCCATACCACAACCTGCCATGTTTGTGCTTCTTCCTCCTCGCCCTGCCTTCCCCCGTTGTCCTCTGTGTTCTCATCTCACCAAGAGTTGTTCTCATCTCTCTCGTCTGGCACCTGCCCATCAGTTTTCTTCAGTGGACACTGCTCAGTTCACATCTCACTGAACCCCCGAACATTGGTTCTCCTCTGTCTCTGCTGTGTCTTCTTTTATGGCTTCTCTCCTTTTTTAAAAAAAATCTGAGGTTGAATTTCCTATAACCTTATTTCCATGGTCTTCTCTTTTTATCCACTCACACATTTTCAAATATGACATAAATACAATGACAGGAGAAGCTCTTCAGCACAGCGCTTCTGTCTAATCTGTCTGCCTATCACCGGCTATCCTTCAGACACTCCTAATCCACCCAGACTCATCATGTCCTCATCTCCTCCATCAAGGGAGAGGCTCCTTCTATGCTCAGCCTGAGCTGACCCACTATCACATCATTCCCTCCAACTAGAACTTAGCTATTGTCACTACCCCATCATTACTTTCCTCCCACATGTCGGACACCCAAGACCTGATCACTTGGCTCCTTAAGAATCTTGGGGTCAGGCAACCCCCTGGGGTCCCCTCCCACTGTGGGAGCTTTTCTGTTCTCTCAATAAATCCTGCTTTCCGAAAAAAAAAAATTCTCGGGGTCTGTCTCCTCCACTCCATCCTGACTCTGCTCCCCTAGGTCACCATCATCCTCCTTGGCTTCCCTAACAGATTCCTGCCTGGCCGACTTGACTCCGGTGATGCCCAATTACACCCATCCTCTAGCCAAAACATCAACCTAGCCTTACCACTGTGGGTACTGGGTAGAGGACAGAATTTAAATTGCTTCCTGGCTCCCCCATTCTCTAAAGGGCAGGACTCAAGAGTCTGTGTCACTGGTGTCACTCGTTCCTGTACTGTTCATGATGTGGGACCCAGCACATTCAGACCCTCATTTGCACTCATCCCTATTTGTCATTCCTGGACTTTTGTCACTGATGTCTGCTCTTCTTGATCCCCTCTTCTTCATCATTACCCTTCCTTTCCCCGCTAGCCTCACTTTTCGGATCCCTCTACAACCAGCTTCCCAGGCCTCCAGGCCTCACCTCCCCACCCTGTTCTGGCTTCATTCATCATACCCTGGTGTGACCATGCCACTGCTCTTGCCCTGCTTCCAGATTTTCTTTGTGTCTGTTTTCCCCACTGCACTCTGGCCTGTTGGATGGAAATGACAATGCTCTAAAAGTATTTACTGATTTATCGAATGAATAAATGAACGACCTGATTGACTATGAAAGTAGTCAGAAAAGGGCATTTCCTCTTCATTGAATATCGAGAGGACTATTTGGAATAAAATGAGATACAAGAAACATACAAATGCTGAACAAAGACTTTCTTTCCTTTTTTTTTTTTTTTTTTTTGAGTTGGGGTCTCACTCTGTCGCCCATGCTGGAATACAGTGGCATGATCACAGCCTCAACCTCCTAGACTCAGGCGATCCTTCTGCCTCAGTCTCCTGAGTAGCTGGGGCTACAGGCATGTGCCACCCCAGCTGGCTAATTGTTTTATTTTTTGATATGAGGTCTCGTTATGTTGCCTAGGTTGGCTTCAAACTCCTGGGATCAAGCAATCCTCCTCCTTCAGCCTCCCAAAGTGCTGTGATTACAGTCATGAATCACTGTGCCTATCCTTCGTGACTATTAACAATTTTAAAACACACTTGCTATAGGAACTCTTGATTTTTTTCATAGTCTTCAAATATCAAATGGAGCAGCACAGTCCTCTTCCTTGTCACTGTGTTGATGAACGACTGGAAAACCACACCAGCCACAGACCTGGTGACACCTCCAGTGAGAAGCTGTGTGCCCCAGATAAGACAGTCACACTCCTGCAGGCTGGAGTGTTACCAAACCCAAATTCTTAGAAATAGTTCCAGAAAGACAGACATTACCCTTGTAGCATACCTTGTCCTTTTTTCCCCGTGCTCTGTTCAGAACACTCACTTTCTCTGGGCCTGAAATGTTATTAGCTCATCATTGACTTGGGGTCTGCAGTGGCCGCTCTGATTGCATTGCCACGGACCCTTCTGTGAGGTCCAGCAGATGCTCCCTCCGTGACCCTGGTCTCCAAAGCATGCTGTCAGAGCTGCGGCTCTGTCTGAAGTACCGTGAAATGATGAATGGAGGTCAGCAAAGTGATGGTGCCTCCTTTTTCCCACTTGAGACATCAAGTATCTTTCATAATTGACACAGTGAAGAATTTACAGTGAGAGGTCACATTCTGAAATGAACGGAATTTTCCCCACCCAGGCATCAAGTGATAGATGAGTATGGTTTCTTCTTAAGAATAACAGCACAATCTCTTCTTTAGCTTGCTTTTCTCTAAAAACAGTGGCTTTTCAAAATCAACTGCATCTTGTCCTTTTGCTATGAGCTCTCCATTCTGAGAGGAAGAACACTCATTCACTCAACAAACATGTATATGCATTCTGCATTTTTCCCTTCTGGCACCTACTATGATTGCAATTA
>CAUYQG010106532.1:0-13889 GCA_963574415.1 Tarsius wallacei
CACTGGGTGTGGTAGCTCACACCTGTAATCCCGTCCCAGCACTTTGGGAGGCAGAGACGAGAGGATGGCCTGAGCTCAGGGATTTGAGACCAGCTTGGGCAACTTGGCGAGACCTCATCTCTACAATAAATCAAAAAATTAGTTGGACGTGGTGACATGTGCCTGTAGTTCCAGCTACTTGGAAGGCTGAGGTGGAAGGATCCCCTGAGCCTAGCAGGTGGAGGCTGCAGTGGCTGTAAGAGTGCCACTGCACTCCAGCCTGGGTGACAGAGTGAGACTTTGACTCAAATAAACAAATAAATAAACAAATAAATAGGTAAGTATTGCAAAATAGAAGCCTGTGCCTAAATCTACAATATTTTATACTAGATCCACTTGAACATTTTGGAATTTCAGGCTTTGTATGAACACATGTAGTCACGTAGATAGTCATGCTTTCTTCTTTCCCAAGATATTTATTGTTGGTAAAACATAGAAAAAAAATATTTAAAATAACTGCATTAAAAACTACACATGGAGATCTCATAAAACTAACTTTATTGACTGCCTTACCACTAGTAAACCTAAGTTTGAAATTACAGCATCTTTTAAAACATTTTTGGAAATGAATGACATTAAACGTGTAACTTTTTTCTTCAAGATAGTAAAGGGCAGCCCTATTATCTGAGTTGAAGTGTCAAAAATGTTAAAGCAGAAATGGACTACTGAGTAAAAGTTTCAGAAAGATATATTTCCTTCTTAGTGGTTTCATGGTTTCATTTTCCCCCACCCCCCCTTTTTTTTTGAAACAGGGTATTGCTCTGTGCTCTGTTGCCCAGGCCTAAAGTTCAGTGGAACAATCATATCTCACTGCAGCCTCAAGCAATCCTCACACCTTGGCTTCTCAAAGTGCTAGGATTATAGGCATGAGCCACTATATCTAGACTTCATTTCATTTTAAATTCTAAATTTTGTAGTAAAGCCCCTTCTACCTATCTTACTTTACTGCCCTGTTTATTTAACATATTATGTTATATTAAATTCAAAACTTGGACAAAGTAAATTCTACAATGTTTACTTGAATAAAGAACAATTCATGAATAGATCAGTACTCAAAACCAGAAGATTTTACAGAGTTCTTTTAGGCAATGTGGGTAGTGAGTATTTGTAAACAGAAAATAAAACAGAAAAATATCGTGATTGCTTACAGCAAGGTATTTGATGTTTAGGGGCAAGTTCTCCTCATTTTTTTGCCGAAGCTTGTCCACAGCATGTGATAGCTGAATCGTGGCTACTTCTGATTGGTTAAGACCTGTCTGTTACAAAAAATACACTAATTTAAGCTTCAATTTCATTATACACTAAGTTAGGTTGCTATTCATTAAGTAGAAACTCAAAGTATAGAGATAGCTTCAGGCCAATGATCTACTTATTTAACTGAACTGTTCTAATGTTTTAGTGCCTTATTTCATTATCTACCACTTTCTGTTCCATGGAAGATTGGATTTTTTCATCTTTAACATTCAGTGATTTTAAAGTAAATATTTAATGGAGTCTTGTTAATTGAATACCTTTCTAATGCAAAATTCCAAAAGTTGAGAGAAAATAACCCACACAAATTAATACATAAAATGTCTTTAACATATTTTCCTTGTGATTTAGTTAGAAAATTGAATCAAGAAAAAAATGAAGTTGAATATTCTAATATAGTGATTTGGTAGATGTGCTTATTGAAAACTTCCTTATTTCAAAGATTTGAAACACTGGTTTTCAAAGAACTAGGAGGCAGAGAGCAACAGACTGTTTGGTTCAGGGCTTCTTACAATGTGGAGAGCTGTTCTGACTAAAGAGAAATTAGATCTTTGAACAAAAAGCCTTCTAGTACTTTCACTGGCATGATTTCATAACCTATATCTTCTTAAAAATCAAAAGACTGTCAATAACTCTATTCTTGCTGTCAATATTAAACTGCATTTTGTTCCACTTCTATAATGTCACTTCTATAAATTCAAAATTTTATTCGTAGAATCAACACTAGTAGAAGTGAGAAGTGTTTGACCTTTTTGTTTCCACTCTGATTACTAGAACAGAGAGATAGAGTGCACAAAAGAGATTGAAAATCTTTAAACTTTAAGGTTTTTAAGGGTTGTTTTGAAATTATTTGAGTCAGGCTACTTTATCAACTAAGTGATTTCTTTTATTCACTCTTGCTACTTACAGCAGAGGAAGAAAAGCCTTACATAACCATAAAGTAGTCATTACACAATAGAATTCTTGATGTTCATACAAAGAAGAGTCTCACGTATGTCCCACTATGTGATTAAAATGCTTGACATTGGTTAGGATAACTACTTGTATATGTTATTACTTATTTTTGATGTTTTTTTCCTTCAAAATTATTTTTTAAAAAAACATAAAATGGGTTTGACAACAAATTCCTGCATGACATTTAATTCATTTGAAAAGGAGATACTCACTATTTTGTAGAGGGAGTCTACTTTATGATTTATTGGTTCTATGTATACATAGGAAACACAATTTGGATATAGTTTATACAACAAAACCTTAACAAATTGCTGTAGATGACTGGAGTAAGGTGGTAAACATAGGAGATATTTTGCAGATTATAAAACATTAGTATTTGTATTCTATTTGAGTTATCTCTTGTGTCACAAATACTTCATCTTGTTTTGTTGCCAAGTGCCTTGTTGTGGAATGCAGTATTCCTTGTTCTCCATGACATCAGATATTTATGGTCTATCTCCTCTATTTCCAGCCCTTCCTTTTCAGTCTCCTTTCTGAGCTCCCTCTCCTCCAACTCTGCGTTTTCATGGAGGGAGTTGTGTGCAAGGACCTTTTCTGTTCTCACTTCCATATTTTTCTTCCATGATGTTTCCCATCATCCAGGTGCTAGTGATTCCCAAACTTTTATTTTTAGCATTCTCTTTGGGTTGTCTCCCAAGCTCCACTATATGTAATTGTAATACACAGTCTGTCTGGCAATTCTATGTCTTTGTCTCACAGTGTTCTATGTCTTCTAAAAGCCTTCTCCGTTCTCCCTCCTGTGATTTCCACCACAATGGAAGGCATCTTTGTCCATACAATTGCCGTAATATACAATCTAAGAATCACACTTATCCATTTCTACTCCCATATTTTCAGATTTATTTACCCCTTAAGTCTTATCAATTCTGTGTGTTTAATGCTTCTTAAGTCTTCCCACTGTTTGCCTTCCATGTTATCACTATCGTGGTTTGCACACTGACTTCTTTAAGTGAGATCATAAAACTTTTTTCTCCCTGTTGTCTCTGCTGTACTCCTGGTCCCACTCAGGCAGTCTTTTTCCTAAAGGACATTGCAGATTTAGGAATGTTGAAGGTCAGACTGGTTGGATGGGGACTTGCTAGTAAAAGGGGGAGAGGATATCAAGAATGCCCACCAGTCAAAAATGTATCTTATGAAGCCATCTTTGAAAAGATACAAACAGAATGATATACTCTAATCAGCAGGCATGTGGTGTGGAAATAAAGATAGCCACATAAAAGGTAGTTGACTCACATTCTTTGTTCTCTCATAATTTGGTGTTGGTCTTGCTCCCCAGTTAGAGAACAAATGAGACCATTTTAAGTTCTATTTTCTCCAAGAGAAGGATTCTCTGTTTTTAGCTTCTCTAACTCTTGAGACCATTAATCCTGATCTACTTTCATTTCATTTTTAACTTTTTTTTGTTAAGTGTGATTATCCTTTTTATTTTATTTTATTTTTTATTTTAAGGATGGGGGTACAATTCAGCATTGGAAATACAAATGGTCATTGTACAGGTAAAGTTTGGGACTCACTTTGATCCCCACTTCACCTGGTTTGAGATCAGGTATCCTTATATATATTTTTTGAATCAGAGTCTCACTCTGTCACCCAGGCTGGAGTGCAGTAGCATGTTCCTGGCCACTCCAGTGTCGACCTGCTGGGCTCAGGCAATCCTTCCACCTCAGCATTTCAAGTAGCTGGAACTACAGGTGTGAGCTACCATGCCTGGCTAATTTTTTTGTTGTTGTTGATATATTGTAAAGATGAGGTCTCACTTAGTTGCCCAGGCTTGTCACAAACCCCTGGGTTCAGACAATCCTCTCGCCTCAGCCTTCCAAAGTGCTGGGATTACAGGCTTGAGCCATCATGCCCGGCAGATATCAGGTATCCTTATTGATGAAGTATGCCACCCCTCCTTCCCTTGGCAGTTTCCCACTACTGCCAATCCCTTTTTTATAGTATTATGATAATTGTTTAGGGTTCACTTATGAGTGAGCACATGTAATACTTAGCTCTTTGTTTCTGTGATAGATCACTGAGTATTATAGACTCTAAATACATCCAAGTTGCTGTGAAGTTCATAATTTTGTCCTTTATGGTTGCATAATATTCCATTGCATATAGGTACTACATTTTTTTTAAAGCCAGTTCACTTTTGATGGGCAGCACAGTTAGTTTCATATTTTTACTATTGTGAGTAATGTTGTAATAAACATGTATGTGCAGGTGTCTTTTTTATAGAGTGATTTGAGTTCCTCTGGGTATATTCCTAGAAAGGGGATTGCTGGGTCATATGGAAGGTCAAATTTTAGATCTTTTAGGAATTGCCACACTGTTTTCCACAGAGGTTGTACTAGTTTACACTTCCACCATCAGTGTAGAAGTGTTTCCTTTTCCCCGCATCATCTCCAGCATCTGTTGTTTTGTGAGTTATTGATGATGGCCATCCTGACTGGAGTTATGTGGTATCCCAGTGTGGTTTTATTTTGCATTTTGTTTGATGATTAGTGAGATAGCATTTTTTCTTGCATCTGTTGGCTGATCATATGTCTTCTTTTGAGAAGTATCTGTTCATATATTTTGTCCACTTTTTATTAGGGATGTTTGTTTTTTTTCTTTTCGACATGTTGAGTTCCTCATAGATCCTAATTGCTACAACTTTGTCAGATATACAAATCAGATCCAATGACACTTCTCAAAAATCATCCATTCTGACCAAGTAAGCTTTATCCCTGGGATGCAGGGCTGGTTCAACATCTGCAAGACCATAAATGAATTAAATACATCAACAGATGTAAAAATAGGAATCACATGATGATATCATTAAACACAGAAAAAGCTTTCAATAAAATCCAGCATCCCTTCTTGATGAAAACCCTTGAGCACCTAGGCACAGAGGGAGCATACCTCAAAATAGTAAGACCAATCTATGAGAAACCCACAGCCAACATATTGCTAAACAGACAGAAATTGAAAGCATTTCCCCTGAAAACCAAAACAAGACTGCCAACTTTCACCCCTTCTGTTCAACATAGTACTGGAAGTCCTACTAAAGCAATTAAATAAGAGAAGGAAATCAAGGGTATCCAAACAGGAAAAGAGAAAGACAAATTATCCCTCTTTGCTGATATGATTCCATACCTCGAAAATCCAAGAGAATCTGTCAAAAACCTTATTGCACTAATAAAGTACTTTGGCAAAGTCTCAGGGCACAAAATCAACATGCAAAAAACAGTCACATTCTTTTGTTTTTTTTTTAATTTAATCAATATTTTTTATTTTGATATTGTGGGGTACAGTTAAGGGTTAGCTATACAAATATGCTTCGTTCAGGCATCCTTGTTGATAAAGGATGTCTCCCTGTCCCCAGACAGATATTGACTATCATTAATCCCACCTCCCTTTCCCCCCACCCCATAGTTTCCCACCACTGTCAGTCATTTTCTTGTGGTATTACGTTGGATGATCAAGGTCTACAATATGAGTGAGAACATGTGATACTTAGTTTTTTGTTTCTGTGAGAGGTCGCTCAGTATTATGGATTCTAGTTCCATCCAGGTTGCTGCGAAATTCATGATTTCGTTCTTTTTTATGGCTACGTAGTATTCCATTGTGTATATGTACCACATTTTTTTAATCCAGTCCTCTTTTGATGGACAGCATGGTTGCTTCCAGGTTCTTGCTATTGTGAACAATGGGGGGGGGGGGCAAGATGGCGACGGGACAGCCTGATCTATAATTTATGTTTTCAAAGGCACCAAAGGAGATGGGGGAAAATGCATGGGAGGAACACGAATAATCAGAACCATACAAAAGTTGGTTCACATCATTCTAGCATTATTCACTACAGCAAGCGCCTCAAAGCATTACTTGAGTGTCAAGTGAAATAAAAGCCATTTTCCGGCTAAACTGTTCAGTCTAGAACTTTGAAACAAATTGCACTTCATAGGTACTTTTATTTAGTTCCTTTTGAAGTAGTTCATGTGCATTTGCAAACTATTTAGTGATTATTTTAAAATTTTCAATTTTGAACATTTTTTAAAAACTGCACTTGGGTGTGACATTACTGGAGAAGACTGGTGAGAAATGCAACAAAAAATATATTCTAAATGAAATTCTTTTAATTTGCTGAATAGAATTAAATTTTTCGTAGCTAACTACTGTTTTTAGGTAGCACAATTTTAGCTTTAGCTGCTTCTTTTGGCTAGTACATTTTTTAATAAACAGATTTTAAAGATTGCTTTCAGTGAAAATGGGAAGTATATTTGAGACAATGGAAAATGACAAGAAAGAAACCAAAGCCTATGATATCTTAATATATTGATATGTTAAATACTGCATATTGACATTCTTGGAAACTGGCTCTACAGCAAAGCAGCCTTTGCTGGCACCTGTAAATAAGCCAACCATGTCTTCCGAACCCTGAGCAGGTTGCCTCTTTTGGAATTTCAGCCTTACAATTTAATTACATAAAATGAGATGCAATTTGCTTCACACTTCAAGATCGAGCAGTTTGACCAGAAGATGGCTTTTATTTCACTTGACACTCAAGTAATGCTTTGATGGGCTTGCTGTAGTGAATAATGCTAGAGTGATATGAACCAACTTTCATATTATTCTGATTATTCTTGTTCCTCCCTTGCATTTCCCGCATATTATTGGGTCCTTCTCAATACAGTTTTTATCACTTGCTTCAGTTACTTCCTTATTTGGCCAAAAAAAAGAAACTTTCTAATAAGTTGTTTTTTGACATCATCCCATGCCCATTTTATTCTTTTATTGATATAAGTACTCTTCTCAATTTTATTACTTTTTTGTAATGGAGAATTCTGCTTCAGGCTACACATTGGGCATCAGTCCAACTGCCTCATTTTAGAGAGGAAAACTGAGATCCAAAGAATGACTTGCTCACAGTTTCAGAAATTGAGGAGATAATCTATTCATCAGCTCATCAACGACCTTTTCTTTCCTCCACAAGAGTTGTATAGTAATAAATATAAAGTGGTAAACACAATTTCAGGTTTATGGAGGTATATTTCTAGCAGCAGGTAGGACATACAAGAACTGCTAGACAATCTGTGTATACTGCAATCAGAGAGCTATATACACTGTTGCCTATCCTACTTGTCCTTTCATAGAAGCAGAAAGGATATTATACCCGGAGTAAAACAAAGTAAAAATAATATGAAAATTGGTGAAAATTCCTTTTAGAATGTATTTTCTGGTTTATGTTTAACTAGATACTGCCTACTAATGTCCAAAAGAAATTCCTCCTCTGTTTTATTCCAAAAACTAACAATTTTTGAAATTTAATTTTAATTTCTCCCTTCATTAAGAAGTTATTGTTTACTTATTAAAGCACAGATTATTACTCACCCCATAGTTTTTGTATTTTTTTTTCTTTTGAGTTGGAGTCTTACTCTGTCGCCCAGACTAGAGTGCAGTGGCCGCTCCCAGCCACTGCAGCCTCAACCTGCTGGGCTCCGGCGATCCTTCCGCCTCAGTCTTCCAAGTAGCTGGAATTACAGGCGTGCGCTACCACGCCCGGATACTTTTTTGATTATTGTAGAGATGAGGTCTCGCCAAGTTGCCCAGGCGGGTCTCGAACCCGCGGGCTCAGGCAATCCACTCACCTCAGCCTCCCCAAGCGAGGGTTTACAGGCTGAGCCACCGAGCCCGGCTAGTACTCAGATTTAAGACAGTTCTAAGGATCAATTTCCAGGACTCAGTGAATGGATAGGGAAGGGAGAGGAGAGTGTTAAAGATGTCTAAAAGCAGTCCCCCCTCCACCACTTTAGATGATAAGGAGAGATATGGTGGCAAAATCCTGAATTTGGAGATCAACAAGGGTCCGAATCCTGACTGCTCCATGTACTCGTTGGATTCTTTTAGTCTAAAAGTAGTGTATGACTCCCTAACAGATGCTAAAGCATCTACTGGCTGTGGCCACGGGGACTCTGGTGCCTGGGTAGGAGAGGCTCCAGGGACCTCAGTGGGGCTTACAGAGAGGAGGAAGTGAGAACATGGGACGTGAGTGTACACCTCCTGAATGAGAAGAGGAGAGAGGAGTGATGAGGCAGAGGGGATATCAAGAGAAAGGAGAGGTTCTGGGTCTGCTATTTTGTTACTTTTTCTCCTGTGGGAAAAACTTGAGCATGTGTGCAGGCCCAGTGGAAGAAGCCAACAGGGACCTTGGCCAGGCTACTTCCTCTCTCTTAGCCTCTGTTTAAGTATATGTAGAGTGGATTGAACTAATAATATCTACCCAGTAGGGCTGTTGTGAGGAAGATACGCAATGATGGTTAAAAAGCCACTTCGAGGAGGGCTTCAGGGTCCTGGTCATATACAACTCCTTGACCTGAATAGTGGGTACATGGGTGTGTCCAGGTTGTGATCATTCCATCACTCCTCAGCCCTACCCTCCAACCCCTTTACTCCCTAAACACTTCCAAGACATGCCTGTTCTTTTTTTTTTTTTTTTTTTTGGGGTTGGAGTCTCACTCTGTCGCCCAGACTGGAGTGCTTCCGGCCACCGCAGCCTCGATCCGCTGGGCTCTGGCGATCCTTCCGCCTCAGCCTTCCAAGTAGCTGGAACTACAGGCGTGCGCTACCATGCCCGGCTGATTTTTGATTTATTGTAGAGATGAGGTCTCGCCAAGTTGCCCAGGTGGGTCTCGAACCCGTGGGCTCAGGCGATCCACTCACCTCGGCCTCCCAAAGCACTGGGATTACAGGCTGAGCTACCGAGCCCGGCCGACATGCCTGTTCTTATTCAAGCTTCCTCATCTGGTCCCTGGGAATATAATCTGGAGTCCCAAGTGTACAACCCAATCTAATTCAATTCTGTTTTGACTTTCAGGATGTCCTACACATTTACATCTCAAGATGTCATGGTTCTGTCTTTTCTAACCTCTCTGAACTTTTTTTCGTCCATGTTTACAACCTTGAATCTACCAAGACTCATACCTAGTACCTGTCACAAGTGGATAAGAGGGCAGGAACCAAATGTTCCCCAAATTTATTATTCACTTATCACCTTCTGGATTTGTGCCATGTTCATCCATCTTCATGATTTTTACCATATTTATAAGTCTATTTTCCCAAGATGCTTCACTTCTAACCCTTCACACTTGCTCTGGGACCTCTGTTTCCCAAGCTCTCTTTTCTGGCCTCAGGTTGGTCCCCTTGGAGGCCTCCTGCTACATCCCACAGTGAGCTGCAAAACACAAGCATGGGTCACACCATCCTATGATTCCTCTGTGATTCATCTGTTGGCCCCACTATGCTCAGAGAGCCAAAATCAGTAGCTTGAGAAATGCTTGTGGAATTGTTGAAGAAAACTGAAGAGACCCTTGAAAGCTGGGGGTCCAGCAGGAGAGGCTCCTAGTAGCATTCCAAATAGTTATCAGAATGTCCTTCCCCTTTCTGTATCAGACCAACTCTTCTTCATCCTTCATGACCCAGTACAAGCATCACCTTCTCTGGGGAGGTAACCAGACTAGAGAACTTTCTCTTTGATAGTCCCACAGTATTATATTCCTTATATTGTCATGGTCTCTGGATGTGTTGGTCACTTCTCCTAGATGGTGACTTGCACCTCTGTGTCCCCAACATTATCACAGGACCTGGCCAGAGCAGATCCCTGAGAACTGTTGAAAGAATAACTGAAAGATGGGTGGTGAGTGGGTGGATGGACAGATGGATCCCACTTTAGACCTCTTGCCCCAAAGTCAGAAAGCTCTACTTTCTGGGTGGCACAGGTTGCAGCTCTAGTTGGACCTATACTCACAGTGCTCTGTGGCCATGACTATGACAGACAGGCCTCCTGTCCCGGTGAGCATGAGTCTGATGACATCAGCATTGAGCAGTACCACGACTTGCCTAATTTAGGGCACTTGAAACTGTCTAGCTCAGGCAGAGTTGATTCCAGGAGCCATAGCCCTTCCTGGCTGTCAGGCTGCTGGGTTCAGAGCCTGCTGCTGAGCCAGCACCACCTGCCCCGTGTCACTGATCTCACAGGGCTGCAGCACTCACAGCAAGTGGCTGCATACGAGTGTGTGTGTGTGAGTGCGAGCGCGTGGATTTGCTGTAGGACTCATGGAAGGAGCCCTCTCATTGGCTGCCGAGGGTCCCAGTTCCAGTCTGCAAATCTCTGGGCTGCCAGCTCTGCCCTCCCCTGGGAAGGCAAAGCAGGCGAGACGGAGGGGAGAGTGGAGTGAGGCTTCAGGTGTGTCTGACAAGGGAGCAGGTACACCTGGTGGCCACATTGGGCATTCCAGAGGCATCTGGCTGTGCTGGCTCCCAGCCTGCAGCCTGGTAGTTTTGTGCTCTGCCCAAATTTCCCAGATTTCTGTTAGGACTGGAGCCCAGAGCCCATTGGCAGCTGTCACTTACAGAACTGGATCCGTCCCCCAGTGGAGCAGGAAGCTGTGTCACTTAGAATTCCTGGGTAGCACATTCCTTCACTAGTCCCTGTCACACTCTCGGATTAGGCTCTGTTATTGGCCCCTCGCTCCTGCAAGCTTCTGCAGACAGAGCCAGCGGGTGAGCGAGCCAGCGGCAGCAGGAATGACAGCGCTGAGAGCAGAGGCAGCCAGGGACGGTGAGGGCGGGCGAGTCGGGTCCTGGAGGGCGCCCGTGCTGGCTCTGTCTGCAGAGGCAGATGAGGTGGGGGCCGCACTCAGGGCTTGCTAGGGTTCCTCTTGGAACCTGGGCTGCTCGACCTGAGTGAAGCACTGAACAAGGTGGGGCGGGGGAAGGAGAGGGAGAGAGGAGAAAGGGGGGGAAGAGAGAGAGAGACAGAGAAGCTCCTAGCAGGCTCTAGTTCAAGTGAGAGGGTCAGATCTGGACAATTCCGTGCCGGGGCACAAGTGGAATTTGGAAGAGCCGTGTGTGAGAAGCAAAGCTGAGGTGATGTAAGCACCTGGGGAGGAGCACAGGCAGAGGAGGAGGAGGAGGAGGAGGAAAAGGAGGAGGAGGAGGAGGAGGCGGTGGCAGTGGCAGCCGCGGTGGCTGCCAGTCCAGAACAGAATGATGGGCAACTCTCACCACAAGCAACCGAGGAGTAAGAGCCAAAGCAGGATGCATTCAGCAACAGGTACTCTTCTCCCTTCCCTCCTTTTTCTGGGGCTGCTACAGCCAGGGCCTCCCTAGCTGCTGCCGTGCAGGGGGCCCTGACCGTTGGCGTGACTCGCAGGGGCTGGCAGGGGACAGAGAGAGAGCCCGAGGGAAATGCTGGTGAACTCCTTGCTCCCCTGTGCCTGTGCCAGGCTGGATTGTGTGAGTCAGACCTCCCTGCGCTGGGAGGGGCTGGCCCCTTCACCAACAACCCCGTGTAGCCTCTGGAGGGTGGCTGGAGTGTCAGAGAAGTGAGCAGCGTGCCAATGACTGAAGTTTATTGCTAGGACTGTGCTTTCTCCCTGGATTCAGTAGGCAGAGTCTTGGAACCATGCATGGCTCATCTCTTATGAGCTCCTTTGTTATTCAGACCTTCATCCCCACCCCCCACCACCCCGCTCAGCCCCCATCCCCGCCCCGAACATGTACACCTACACCTCTCCTGGCTCTACCTCATATGCTGCATGCACGGAATGATCCAGACAAATCTGTTTCTTGCTGTGTAATGCCCTGCCCCCCACCTCCCTGCCCCAGCCCTGACAGAGCACTCTCCTTGCTGCATGGGCAAGAGTAGCATTTGTTAGCCTTGTGTTTGTTGGTGTGCCCTGCTTTTCCCCTTCCTTGCCCCTCTCCAGATGTGGACTCTGGGGTGCTGGCATAGTTTCCCCCAACAACTCCTTCCTGCATGCTGGCAGTGTGGAAATCAGGGTCTGGAGACAACTTTTCCTGGCTCGCCTTCCCAGGCAGTGCAAGAGCAATGTGGCAGCAACTTCTCCTGTTCCATTCACCCCCTCTTACCCACTCTTACCCTCCTACCTGATCCTTGGCCACTTGGAAGCACCTTCCACTGCTGCCTCGGACCAGGCCTCATGCACTAGGGCCGTGGATACTTTCTCTCTGTGCCCTCCTCCCACAGTCTTGAGGGTGTCCCTTCTTCCTCCTTGTCACACAGAGTCCAGGAGGAGCCCACAGTTCCCTCTGTGCCCGTTTGAGAGGCTCTCATCCACCGTTCAGGGCAGTGGGAAGAAAGGGAAAGTTTTGGCCAAGTTGAACTCAAGTTTACCATAAGAAAGCAATAAATGGATTGGTGTCTTGCCGAAAGCAGGCCATGCTCAGGCCCAGAGAGTTGCTTCTGCCTCTTCTGAGGGACTCAGCTGGCCATGCAGTTGAGGGTAGTTGTCCAGTCAGCCAGTCCCAGGGGAAGCCCTAGAATGAGGGTCTCACAAGGTGTGGCAGGGAGAGAAGCTACAGGAAAGCAACTT
This sequence comes from Tarsius wallacei, assembly GCA_963574415.1. NCBI lineage: Eukaryota > Metazoa > Chordata > Mammalia > Primates > Tarsiidae > Tarsius > Tarsius wallacei. The sequence goes on from CAUYQG010106532.1 coordinate 12,666, forward strand.
GGAGTATGCTGGCAGTCAGGATAACTGTCACTAGGGCCTGCCTGTCAGAGCAGGGCTTTGTTTGACCTCCTGTGTGGGCTGAATTTGGGCCTCTGTGGTAGACTGAACCAAGGACAAAAATTCCAGGCATTGAAATTTCTTTGGAACACACTCTGCTAAGGCCACCATGAGGTGAATGACCCAACCACCTCATAGCATCCTGCTTCTCTGCCACGGAGCTGGAGACTCAGGACCTGATACTCTGTGCAACCCAGGATAACTTTTCATGTAATTGCTGGTATGACAATGCCAGCTCCAGTCCAGGGTCATCACGGAGACAATAGCTAAGGAAGCAGCCTCTGGCTACATGAGGAGGTGACATCATGACTGCTTATTCATCACCCTTCTCCCTTCTACCTCCTGGTCCTCACCATACTCCAGCACCACACCTGTTCACTTGCCATGCCTCGGTGGCCCTGATTGAACACTCACTCCCACTGGGCTAAACTGGAGGAAGAGTGGTTAGCCGCCCGCCCCCAGATTGCTCAAAAGGCTAGTCCAGGAGAGGAGACAAGCAGAGGAAACAATCAGCTTGTGCTTTCAGGAGGAAGGTGAGACCCTGGCTGTGGGAGGTAGGTCTCTCCCGTGGGGAAAGGCTTCCTGGAGGATGAAAGCATCTCTTCCTTCACCCATCCTTGAATGCAAATGTCCTTTCCTCAGAGTTCTGTCTTAGGCCTTCTTCTCTTCTCACTCTGCGCCCTCTCCCTCCGCAGGCAAGGCCGCACCCAAGGAGACCACCTCCATAGGCTTGATTCCAATCTCTAGCTGCTGTTCAGACTAACACAGCCAAGTGCTCCATCGCCACCTGAAAGTCCCATGAGTACACACTCAGCTGAGCACCTCTTGTGCCACCCTTTCTCTTCTTGCTCCCCTTTCTCTCTTCCATTTTTTCTTGGTGACACCAGTGTCTTTCCAATAACTCAAACTGGAAGCCTGCGAGTCATTCTGACTCCTCCTCCCTCTTTCCCTCACCATATACTTACAATTTTCACTCATCTGTTCATTCATTCAACAAGTATTTGTTGTTGAGTCTTCCTCTGAGACAGGTGAGCTCTTCCTCTTATCCCACTGACAGTGTTCAAATCCAGACCTTTGGTCACTCTCGCCTGTTCCGGAACTGAACTCCCTGCTTCATCTCTGACCTTCTCTTGGCCATGCCCAACACAGCCACGAGAATGAGCTGCC
>CAUYQG010106538.1:0-17533 GCA_963574415.1 Tarsius wallacei
GTAGATTTAAGGAATTCCCTCTTGGGGGGGTCTGTCTTTTCTCTTAAAACCTTCAACTTGATTGGATGAGGCTGGCCCACATTATGGAGGGTAATTTGCTTTACTCAAAGTCTGATTTAAAATGTTAATCATATCTACAAAATAGCTTTATAGTGACATCCAGACTGGCGTTTGATCAAGAACTGGGTACCATGGCCTAGCCAAGTTGACAGGATTAAATTAACCATCACACTATTCAAGAGTCAACATCTTCAGAGTAAAAAAAGAATTTATTACTGACTACTATTTGTGGAATAAAAGCAAGAACTCAAGAACATTTTGGGTTTTGTTGTTTTTTAGGTTGAAGTTGTCAATATTTGATGATTTTTTGACAAAAAAGGGTAACTTGGTATGGCTCAGAACAATAACCACCCCGTGCTTATGATGCTGCCATCTTTACTCAGATGTGTGATCAGGAAACAAACTTGTTTCTATAAAGCTGACTTCCTTGGAACACCCTTAGGATTTAGCACAAAGTGGCACCCCTTTGCTTAAGAAATGTCTGTTGAATAAATGTTCAGTTAAGAAAAAGTGTCAGCAAAACTCAAGCTGTTTACAGCCAGACTGAACTTCTTCCTCTACTCAATGGCAAACCATTAGTGTGAACTCATTTAACACTAATGAGAAAATCTCTTAGCTCCATTGGGCCTATGACACAATAATAAATTGCATTTCTTCTTTTTTTGAGTTGGAGTCTCATTCTGTTGCCCAGGCTGGAGTGCAGTGGCACGCTCACGGCCACCGCAGCCTCGGCCTGCTGGGGTCAGGTGATCCTTCCAACTCGGCCTTCCAAGTAGCTGGAACTACAGGCATGCGCCACCATGCCCAGCTATTTTTTGATTTATTGTAGAGATGGGGTCTTGCCAAGTTGCCCAGGCTAGTCTTGAACCCTCGGGCTCAGGCAATCCACTCGCCTCGGCCTCCCAAAGAGCTGGGATTACAGGCTGAGCCACCAAGCAGGCCATAAATTGCATTTCTAATTAATTTTCCATAAGGAAGATTACGCCTTAAATGAATTAATCCCAAACATATTTTTTCAGGATATTCTATTCTTGGGTACCATAAAAAGCAAAAGTATTTTCCTTCTATAAAGTCCTTGAAATATTTCATATGAATGAATTTAAATGAAAATGTATTTAGTGTTAACTCTGGGAATTAACACAGAAATACTATTAATTTACTAAAATCAAACAAGAAAGAAGAGGAAGGAACCGTCAACACTGGAACTATTCTTCATTTTCTTTACCCCTCTGAAAGTAGTGTAGTCAAAGAAAGGTAAAGGGAGAAATTTTCCTATGATACTGAAAGAGGTGCTATGAGATACATTACAAATTATTTCTACAATTAGTTCCCAGACAGGCAGTGATTGGATTTTTAGAATATTTCTCTCTTGGAAGCTGCATTACCGACTGACGATTTTTAGCTGAAATGATGTGTGTGATCACCATTTTGGTTCACATGAATTGTCAAGGGACCTTTCTTCAGCAAAATTTTAGACAATAGTCCAAGGGGGAACTTCTGAAAGACTAATTTATAGTACTGACAGGAAGTGTTAAGAAATGCTACATGTCAATTTTGTCTCACAGGAGTGAGAAACTACTAGCCTCTTTTGAATTCTAAACTCACCTAGATTAAAGTTTTGATGCATCATTTTTTGACTTTTTTATTTACAATTTCTATCCTTCCTCTAAAGGTACAAAAGTTTTAAAACAATCAAACAAAAAACCTAGAACTTTACATTTCGTTTCAACAACAAAGTATTGTCCTAGGGCCAGCTGTTAGAATCTTATATTTATCAAATGAAAACTATAATTTGAGGAAAAAAATGTTATAACCAATAGAAAAGTATCATCTAGTAAAATTTCAGGAAGATCTACGTTATCTAAAGCCATTCTATAATTTTATTCATATATTTTGTGGAATTCACATATCTTTTTCTTACAGCAAACATAACACTGTAGGCCACAAGAAGCTGCAGGACTATTGTTTAATTAGCAGCAAGTTTATATTTTAAATCTGGATATCTGGACAATAAATAGCCACTTCTTTGGATGTGAATGTTGAAAATGTATCGCTGCAGCTTCATAATGTGATTGCTATTTTACAGAGCTTATACACACACCAAAAAATATGATCTTTGTCTATATTTTATACAAATACAACAGTAGTTTGTGAATACATTTTAAGTACATGATATACATGATAAGCCACTTGATTTCCCAATATCACAGAATAGCAACTTTAAATGCAATAAAAATATACAAAATTCAGCTTGGAATGCAGATTTTCTTCTTTTCTATTTTGACTCAAAACTTTATCATTATAACATTTTCAGAGTACTAGTCCAAACACTTTTTCGTTAGCTAAAATACAATTTCAGCAGTCCAGCTTCTGTTCAGGCATGATGCAATCCATTTCCTAATGGATTCCCAGCTTTTGTTAAATTCAAAGGGCTGTTAGTAACATACAGCATGTTCTTCACTCCACACCCCATCATGAAGCCCACTTCCCATTCTGAGTTACAGTCACCTTGTGGACAAAAGCTGGGCTTGTTCTGGTAACATCTGCACATCCAAGATCTCCTGTTGCAAGTGCACATGAATACATTGTGGTGGTGTAAAAGTTTGTTAATGACAAATGAAGTCACAGTATAAAAATATATTGTACACTTTTACACCTAATGTAGTCCTTTCTCTATGGATAAAAAAATACAACTGAATGAGACAGAGAAGTTTGTAGCACCATGAAGAGTTGTATCCCAAGTTACATTAGCAGCATGATCCAACATAATATTGAAGGAGTGTTTCTGAGAAGATAAACATTCATTCTGGTTCATCTGTACCACTGAAGCTTATACAATGAAGTGTTTTATACATTAGCAATAGTTCTGCGTCATTTCTAGAGCTAGATACTTATCAAAAGACACTGCCTTCCAGCCTCGGGGGGTTGGTAACGTTGTAGAAGGGTCTAAGGGTGATCTAAGTGTGCCTTTACCAATGCTGGTAGTATCATCTTTTATATGATCTAAAAGGAGCTCTCTGTGGGTTTTTAGCACAAAACTACATAACTTATGTCATTCTATATAACCACAACAGACTATCTGAGTTGTAGACATGACTGCTGATAGTGTGAGAAAAGCAAGACAAATTCAACTTAGGCACTCATTTGCTAATGATGAATACTCAACATCTGAAAGATCTCCTCCAATGTCACATGGATCTCAGTAGGCTAGAAGCAACTTGGGTGAACTGGTATTTTTTAACTTACTGGGAAGACAGTGTGCTTTGAGACACGTAAACCTTGTAAAAAAATAAACCATTGTAAAACCTTATGAAAAGACACACACTGATTCTGTGCAATATAGCAAATTGATAAGAAAACACTGTAAAAATGTACCTGTTTAAAATACCATCTACCATTTTTGTACACAAAGCATTATATATCAAAGGCCTACATATATATCATCTAATGGCACTTGAAACAAATTATAATAAGTCATAAAATAAAAGGCATAACCTATAAGAAAGTTTCTGTAAAGGTTTAGATTCATTTTGAAAGTGCTATATCTTGTAATATGTGTAGTATAGAGGTTGACCAAGCTCTATTTTTAAAAAAAATGTTGGCCTATCATATGTGTATTGCTCACTAGATGAATGATCCTGAAAATATGTACTCTTTAACATTCATTATTAGCTTAATAAAGCAATCAGCTCTGGCTCATGTTTCAGTCAGTATATGGTTTTTAAAAACCGCTACTGTCCAAATTAACACAATATATCACTATATTCCACAAATGACTATGAAAAATAAAGCACAAGCAACAAATAGGCAAAAATACACAGCTTGAAAGAAACACTAAATGAAAGTTAAAAGTTGCACAAAGAGTGGTGCATGATCAGCCAGGACAACTGAAATTTTTAAAAACTGAACTTGGGAATAAGAGTTTAAAATGAAAGTTTAACAGTGACCAATAACTATAAAGAGATTTGTATACATCAATGAATAATATTGCTTACAGTGCTAAGATTCTTCCACACTTAATTTTCTGTGGTGACCTAATTTGTATACACATGTGGAAGTCAAACTGAATAGGTTCAATATCTTGTCTGAGGCCCAAATTTTAAAGTAAAATATTTTTATTTAGTGTCAATCCCTTTTTTAAGTTTTTTCACCAAGCTAAGGCACTACTAGAAATTGCAAGGATAATGATTCTGGCCACCGGAGAATAAAAACAGCATTGGCAATAGTTATTTTTAATCACATCTAGTTGAGATTGAAAAAAATGACAACTTTTTTCTAGGAAAAAAAAGAGCCAATTCCGTTACATCCTTTTTAGAACATTGTGCAATTAAAATAAATGAGTCTGCCTCATCTTTAATAGAAATTCTTTCAAAAAGGGTTTAGTGACCACGACAGTCAATTTTAACAAAAAAATGAGCTGAATTCCCTCTTACTTTGAAGAATTATTTCAAGTCTGTGGGGGCAACAACAGGCAAAGAGGTGTGCTTATGAAAATTAAGACTCCACAATTTTAATACTGGTGCCCTCAGAGATGTGTCGCCATGTATTTAAATTTCATGCAGGGCGAGATTTCAGTTAAAAAATATATATATACACGTATATGGCGCCATTCCCCATTTCAAAATGCTTTATTCAATAAATCCTGGTTCTCCCTTTTTTTTTTAAGTAGCAGTGAAATACAGCCTACTAAGGCCAACGTCTCAGTTCATTAATTTGACGACTTCTTAAGCAAATTTTAAACAGTAAGTAGTGCTTCCATACTTGCTATCTGTGATTTCTATTTAAAAATAGGTTTTCTATTTATTTGTGCTGTCACCAAATTATTTTCCTTTTATATGGTGATTAAAGCAATATTGAACACTAATCATTCAACTAAAGATTTAGGTCAGCAATCTGTTTCATAGAAACTAAAGGAAGCAGTAATGAAGCAGAGCAAAAAGCCTACTTTCAGAGCAAATATTCTCCTAACCAAAAGCTTAGGAGCGGTTTGAAAAATTAAAAAATGTATTTCTTTATTAACATATATAATTTTAATGCCTTTGGAACACACTTTTTTTAATAAATGCAATTTTTCATAATAAAATTTAAATACATAAGTATAAAAACTACTGCTCCTAGGATTAAAAAAAAAATAGGAGCATGATAAAATATCAGAAGCCAAAGCTCCTTCAGAGACCAACTTTGATTCTATGAAGTGCGATATATGTGTGTGTGTATATATAATATATATAGTGAAACCCCATTTACATTATTACAATTTACATTTCTCCACAAATTATACTACTCCCAAATATTTTAAATAACGTATTATATTCAGTAATCTGCACCCATTTTTAGAAATTCGGTAAACATTGGAATCTGCAGTGATAACTGGCCCTACAGAAGGCAAAGAAGCTGCCATATAGGGCTAATGAGTGCTTAGAAAAATTTTTCTTTTTTCTTTTTTTAAAGAGCTATATACTCTTCTGTACACCTCCTACCCTTGCCCCCACCTCAACAGACAGGGGTCCCAAAATAAGGTGTTAACAAGTGCTTAATAGATATGTTTCTTAGGTTGATGTCCTAACTGACTCTTAGAAAAATATAATTAGAGCTTTGAGGAGATTATGGTGGTTGTCTGATGTGAGGAAAGCCCACGATAATTATTGTATTCAGTGAATACAATACTCTTGTTATTCTCCCATTAACCGCTATAGTGTTTGTTTTACTTTACGTTGCTCCCCTCTACCAATTCAATTTATTTGCAACACTCCTCCCATTTCCCAGAGACAAGTAAAAGTGGGGTTTTACTGTATATATTTTTAGTCACTTAAAACTTTGTGGTGATACCTCACATAGCTTTCTAAAGCATTTAACTTTAAATTTTCCATCCAAAAATCACACAGAAAAATGGATTTGCACGGAATAAGACAGATAACATAGGCGTATAACGGCTGTTTTTGTTTTCTGCTTTTGGTTTCCAAGGGAAAGAGAAATATATCCAATTCAGCAAGAAGACTATAAGTTATATGCTTTCACTTTGCTTCTAAAGAGTTCAGTTTCCAACCCTGGCACAGGGGACATGATCTCTGGACAAGTTCCCTAGTGTAACCATGTGTGTTACACTGTCTATCTTCCTGCTTAAGAGCCCACCACCCCAAAGAGGCTGTGAGATAGTCCACTCTGGGATAAATAAACCTAACGTCTGCAGTTCCACAATGGTTCTAGATTCTGGCCTAACTGTGGACCAACGATCAAAATAAAATAAACTGCTGGCTGCACTTGACCCACCCTTTGGCTGAGAAAGGTGGAAAAGATGAAAGAGATCTAGCTATAGAGTGACTCTGAAGACCCCAGTGCCGCACGCTATTATTAAATGGAAAGACAGCAAGTTAAGAAACATGAAACACGAAAGAAATCCTGTGTACTAATTTAGGACCACCTATTCAGCAACACAAAATGCCATGTCACCCTACTAGGAGTCTCTTTTTGCTAAAATACTGGTGCTCTGTGTTTAGGATTTGTTTTCCTTAAGTGCATAATAAAAGACGGCAAATATTTCAGCCAGAAAACAGCATGTCTTCAAAATACACTGATCTGAAGTTACAGCATATCTAAGAAACCTCTGCTATCTCCCCAGTTTGGATTCTTAATTCAGTTGAAGCACTTGATTGTGAATCCACTTATAGGCTAGCGAAAAATTTTAAATTCTTGAGTTATTCACATACTTTTTATGAAATTTACATTCTATTGCAAAATTTTTTAAATGAGCCAAATGTCAAAAGGGAGAGCCATTGTTATTTGTACATGGGATTTGTAAAACTTTACTAATAATAATGGCTTTCCTATATGAAAAAAAATCTTAAAATATGACAGTTGGCAGTGAATCAGGACAAAATACCCAGGTAAACATAACTGAACACAAATGGTTCCAAAGCTCATTTAAAAAGCTAGTTTCTATTTTATACTGGCTTAATGAAAATTGGTATTATACAAAAGCAGAAATTTTTATACTGTCTTAAAGTAGGCACTAAAATAAAAATGGTCACCTAGGGCAGGGCTACACATACAGTTCTGTAATAAATCCACGTCCTGGAATCCTACTGAAAAGCTTGATGGAAACGTGGGAGGGTGGTGCTCGTGCTTAAACTGCTGGTGAAAGCTGCTGACAGTGAGTGCAGAGACCCAAGGCCTATAGTGTTTGCAGGATCCTGAAGATCCTGTGTTTGTGGAGGGAGCTGGGAAACAGATGAATGTGCCTCTTCCTGGGAATAGCTCACTCCAAGGCTCCCCATGGATATAGGATTGTAGGGAGGACCGTTTAACGGTATGAAATTAAACAACTGAGAAAAATCCAATGCTGGTGTGTTTAGCGGGTCACTGATAGAGATAGAGCTTTTGGATAGGGAGAGGTCCCCCGCACCGTCATCTAGGGACCCAATCTGAGGATCCAACCCTAGCTTAGATGATGACGATGCTTGAGAATCCTGGGACGAAGAAGGCATGCCACCTTGCAACTCCATCAGGTAACTCTCAATTTCCCCTTTTAATGGCTGTTCTTTTTCAGGAATAGAAATTGCATATGAGGTAGAACTGAACGGATACTTGAAAGAAAGGTGATGAGAGGGATGAACAGCATCCATATCTATTGGGCATGTCATTCCCAAAGGTAAAGTTGTGATCATTTGGTGGGCAGATCCGGAGCTCTGCATGGACTGAAATGGAGTGTTGTAGAGGTTTAACTGCAAAGTGTTTGTGAATGGCTTTGACAGCAGTTCACTGGAAGGTAAGGACATCACTGGAAGGAGCTCATCTTTTATAGGCACAGACACATTGCAGGTAAAGGGGTCCAGGAAATCCACTGGTTCTGTTTTGACCTTCAGAAGCTCTTGATTGTGACTCTTCTTCATATGCCGAGTCAGGTGATCCTTTCGTCCAAATCTCTGTGCACAATACTGACAGAGGAAGTCCTTTCTTCCAGTGTGCACCACCATGTGTCTCCGGACATCTTTTCGGGTGTAGAACCGGCGATCACAATGTTCGCACTGGTGCTTTTTTTCTTTAATCCCACCAGAAGATTTGCCTGCATGAGATTTAAGGTGCTCCAGAAGCACGCCTGTGCTTTCAAAAGTCTGCAAACATACTTTGCAGGTGAGGTCACCGCTTGTTGCGGCATGCAAGGCCAAGTGACGTTTAAACCCAAGCTTGGTATTGTAGCTCTTGCCACATTCTTCACACTTAAACGTCTCTTTGTTAGGGTCATGTGTATGGAGGTGATTCTTCAGATGATCTTTCCGGTGAAACATTTTCTCACAATAATTACACTTGTGGGTTTTCTCAGGAGAATGAGTAGCCATGTGCCTTTAAACACAGATATATTCTGTAAGTAATTATCATGACAAAAATGGGCATGTATTCATTTTTCAAATGGAAGCTAAACTACTATGCTAATACAGAATTCCCTTAATAATGGAAATTGTGTAACTAATATATACCACAAGAATAGTTAACATACCTAATGACTGCAAAACTTGAGCCATTTAAGTTGCCACTTTAGTTTTTGCTGGTTTTTAGCTATCATTACACAAACAAATGAGCAAGACTCAATATACTCACGTAAATGTCCATACCCTTTTCTTGTTGTAATTTCTTTCTACAAACGGAAATTCTACTCTCATTAAGCATTTTATTTTAAAAAGTCCAAAGACACTAACACATAAAAGAATGTGATTTAGAATACTAAAAACTAGCCAATGTCTAAGCTACTTAACATTTCCTCTCTGCAAATTAGCTGAAAAATGTGTATACAAATACATATGCTTACAATGGCTTTAAATAGCCAACATAAGAGAAAATATAATCTGAAAGACAAATAGAGTTGAATACCTTTGTAATTTGTACTTAGAAACAAAGGCCTTGGTGCAGTCTTGTTGTATGCACTTGTAGGGCCTCTCTCCTGTGTGAGAGTAGGAGTGAACCTTTAATTTCTCAACACTGTTAAAGGCCTTGTCACACAGTTGGCAAGGAAAGTTTTTTCTTGGTTTGGTTTCACCACGCTTACGTTTCCCTGAAGGGACTTTCTGGGTATCTCTTACTTCTGACAAATCACCAGGAATGACAGTGGCCATCGCAGCCTAAACCAGGCCTTCTTGTTGGACACTTGGGAACTGCCCAACTCCACTAAATGATATAGCTTTAGGTGGCTTCTCAAGTTTCATGTGGTCGTAAAAGAAAGCAAAAAGGGACTGGAAAAAAAAATAAGAAACAACTAGTTTGTAACTAAACTCAATTTTTAAAAAAATTTATTTGCTAAGTGATGCTTTTGAATTAAAAAAGAAACCAATAAAATGGATTCAGCTGGTCTAATGTAACAACATTACATTACATTAGAAACCCCACAGTTTCTTTATATTTGTCAAAATACATACAACTGCATTGCTCAGAATGAACAGTTCATACATACCCTGAAATTCCGCCTGACAAATGTTATTCTTAGGCATAGCAGTAGTGATTTTGGGAACTCTCAGAAAGCATCAAAACATGACTCTAAAAGTAGCATTATTAAGCTTCAATTTTCACAGGGATTAGACAGCATAAATCTGACTAAAAACAACAATGTCTTTGCAGATATTTCAGTCTCAAAAAATCAGTTTGATTTGTGCCCATCAACTCCAGTCAGATTCTGTGTTACAGAAAAAGTCATAAGCATCTGAAAACTTTTTTGTTGTTGTTTTTTTGAGGTAGGGCCTCACTCTGTTGCCCAGGCCTGGAGTGCAGTGGCACGATCATGGCTCACCGCAGCCTCCAACTCCTGGACTCAAGTGATATTCCTGCGTCAGCCTCTAGAGTAGCTGGGATTACAGGTGCACACCACTATGCCCAGCCAAGTTTTTAATTTTTTTGTTGAGATGGAGGTCTTACTGTGTTACCCAGACTGGTCTCAAACCTATGGGTTCAAGTGATCCTCCCGCTGGAGCCTCCCAAAGTGCTGGGATTACAGGCGTGAGCCACCGCGCCTGGCCTGAAAGCTTTTTTAGGCACCTTGTGAACCGTCAAGTCCATGGAAGAGGTACCTCATGCAGACACCAGAGGCCTGAAAGAGTTGAATGCGCCACCCAAGGTGAAAATTAACTCTTTATACCAGTGTCACCATACTCTGAGGGACTTTTGAGTCAGGAGCAGAAATGATTTTTCTTCCTAACAAATACATATTATTGAGATGACAAAACCTTTTAATGTTTTATTAGGTGAAGAGCATGGCTCCTTGTCATTTTTAGGGAGAGAGATGGTTAATGTAATTTTCCTCAACATTTTTCACGTCACAGAAAATGACTGTGTTCTTTAGGCACAGTCACTGGGAGATAATTGAGTTTGGTAGATAAAGTGGAGTCAGCAGGCCTCCCCAAGAGCTGAGGAGATCAGCCTTTGACACACCTGTAACCAGTGTACAGTAGACTTGTTGAGACTTCTGACTTAGCGCACCATACCTGTGCAAGAATACATCATTAAAGACGTGTTTCAGGTTGGTAAAAAGGTATGTCAGAGTTTCAATTCATTATTGGTGCTGTGAGAAAGAATGAAAAGTACATATTGTACAGCAAAAAGTATGCCCTTTTAAACAAAAATAATTAAAACTGGACTGCAATCTTTGAAAATTCATAGACCAGACATAGTAAATATGATCAATTCTAGTTGTCAGAGTAAGAAAACTGATCCCCAAAGATCCAACTGCTAAGAGCTAAGTGACTCCTCAAGGTTTGTGAAGGCTAGTTAAGCAGTGTACTTTTAATAGACCCCAGAAATGATAATACTTGCAATCTCTTTGAAAGAGATTTCATTTTTGAGTTGAATACTTGAATGTGGCTAGATGACTGCTATCAACAACTAATCAATTGAATTTTTCATCTTATTACATATTTAAAAAAGGAAAACCAGCTTCCTTACATCACTTGTTTTTTGGTATTGGACTGACACCGACACCTGCCTTCATAAACTGGGACTATGACACTGAATTTCACAGATTCTAGTTATACTTTTGTAGGAGCTCTAAACACCCACATTTTTGTGAAATTAAGTGTATGTGACAGTAAGTCTCATTGTATTTGAAAGTAGAAGCTCTTCGTAAACAGGAAAATAGAGCAATTATCCACTCATGTGATTAGCGTAGTAAAGCATATGGGTAAGTTAATCAGTATTTGCTTCAAGTGTTTTTTCTTCTTTATTGGTAGATACAGGCAAAGCCTTCCTGCTATTTGCTGTCTCAAAGTCACCCTTGCAGTTTAAAAGTGACATTAACATACTGCAACTGGCATTACCAATGCTAACATATGTTCTGTGGTTTTAAATTTTCTGAACCTCAAGGATTTGTTTTTCTGTGATATTCCCAGTCAAAAGATGGCTCCTCTGCCTCCCTCGGAAATATCCAAATAGCTATTCTGCTGTAACCAGTAGTGACATTATAAACTGGCATAAAGTACTGTGTCAAGGCTGGAAGAAATCTTTAATTTTCATTATCTGATTTCCTAACATGATGCTTTTATGTACCTATTTATAATATTGTGGGAAACAAGCGTATCCATTTTGATTCCAAAATCAAAATGGAATGCAAAGTATCTAAATCCCTGTCTATAACTATTATCTGAGAATAGTTCAAAACTGGTCTATTTGCTATTGTGTTTAGATCCATAATGGGCAGAGAATCCCAATTGAGGAAGACAACTTCTAAGTTACTGAAAAAAAAGGTATTAAAAGTGCACCATGAAACAATATACAGACATTTGATTACATTAAAATTGGAGATACTCAATATGAGTGACAAATGAATTCTGTTAACTTTGGATGTACATACTGAGCAATGAAGAATTGCACTGATTTCAAATATTATACTTTTCTAAGACCAGCTGAAATTCTCACGGCTGATAATACCTTTTCATTTTAATATAGTACAAAAGTCAAATTAATTATCAAAGGTACATTTACAACTCTAGGAAAAGGCTGTGAGCTCAACATCTAACAAAAGACCACATTCATAATATGCATTTCAGTCAAATACTTTAAAGATGCATGCATAGATTTATAGTGATTTTTGTTCAATGCATACCTGGTTACCGATGGAAAGAGCCTCAGATTTTGATCTTAGCCAGTCCCATTGACTCTTCGTGGAAGAGAGCGGAATCCAATCCTTCCCATTTTGGCCAATCTATGAAAAAAAAGTAAGACTGGACTATCCTCTAAATGGAACTGGTACGTAAATGATGGAAAATAGAGGATAAGAGAATTGCAATTTCATGGCACATGCTTACATTCCACAGTCTGCTGAGAAGTCATGCATTAATTTTCATCAACTGCATATTTTTATTAGTTCTAAGCACATTTACATGACCAAATAAATGCAGGAATAGAAAGTAAAATAGTATTACCTAGATAAATGGCAATTTGAGCTGCTAAATGACTCCCTTCTATCCCAAATTCAATTTAATTTTTAAAAAATCTAACCTACTGAGAGAAGTGGATATTAAGGTTTATCGTTTGTAAACCAAACTTATAATACTTTTGTGGACGTGACAAACTCAGTCCCCTCTCAGAGAGTGCATCTGGAACTGCACCAAAGATCAAGACTCTTGGTGAAAGCACTCACGCCCACACCATGCACACTTGTGCAACTGGGGTTTCTCAAAGTTACACTTTTGTTACCTGCCATACCTGCCAATTTATTTTTCAGAATGCTGCAAAGACTGCTGAAATGTAGCAACAATTCTGTACTCTTTAGATTTCAAAAGCACACACAAGAAGTTAAACATAAGTTTCGCTACAGGAGAAGAAAGTGTTAGGAAGAAAGCATCTTTTGGTTTAAGAGATCATTGTTGGAAAAAATCTTAAGATAGCTTAGAAATGTCTATTAGTAGCATGATCATTAGTTGACTGAGAACACACATAGAAAAAACCTGTTAATTCTTGATTGTACAAGTAAACGTGAACAGAATAATGGTCAAAAGGTAGAAAAATCTGGAATTACCTATTATGGAGAGCACAAGGCATAGAGAGATTAGTAAACTCTGAGTATCTTAAAGATGAACATTCAGAAATCATGATTATAAAAACTTTGGAAGGATAATATAAATCAAATAAAATACAGTAACAAAAGGATGTGTCAACGACAGGTTAAATAACTTTAAAGTTCTAAACACAAATCTATCAACTTCCTCTGAAGTAAAATTTTCACATATTTTAAGAATTTGATGATGTCTAAATACAATAAAATAATAAAATAGAAGACATTTAAGCATTGTTACAAAAATACTAAGGGTATACTTGAAAGCAGCATTATTCTCCTAGTTTAAAAGATAAGAAAAATAAAAATTTAGACCTATAAAAGATATTTTAAATGTTAAAGCTAAGCTCCATTCTTCAATCAAGCACAGGACATGCACAAATAGAAGAACCAAATTCTGTACATCAATATTGCAAAACAATAAAATTAACTTTGTAAATACTTACTTGCCCAGGGCACAAACTGAGTTTTTGGTGGGGTAATTAAGAACATGAAAGACTATTTTGTGGATTATGTTATTTTAATAATATAAATACCTTATAAGTGTAGAGTGTTTTCATCTCTATTATCTCCCTGGAATTCAATGAATCTGAAAGGTGGATGCATTTGTCACCGTTGCCATTTTAAGGTGAGAGGCCCATAGAAGCTGAACAACTTGACAGCATATATGTGGTCAAGAGAGAGCGTAAGCCCTAAAACTCCCATTTCACTTTAATCCTACTGTATTCTAAGATAGGGCAGGTTAGCAAGCCCATCTGCAAGTGAATGAATCCTGTCACTATACTTAAAAGACCAAAAGAAAAGAAAGTACCTATTTTCTCTATTAGAACTGCCAGATATGAACCCCCAAAATAAATAAATTTAAGACTTAAAAAGTTTAAAAGACAGCTTATAAAGTAAGTTTTAAATAATTTAAATAACTTAAAATAATGACTGGTTTATCAGTCTGAGCAGGTAACAATTTGGGGTAAAAAAAAAAAAAATCTAAAATCAAGGTTGACAAGTAAACAATAAATTTGTGTATTTTTTCCTTCTTACTCCAACCAAAATAAATTTTATTGTATCTCAAATACATTAATAAACTCCTTATGCTTATTTTTCAATAGCATTTTACAATAAAAATACTTTAGCACCTAAGTATCTTCAATAAAGCTAAAAATTATGTATCTTGTTTTGAGATATGTCAATAGCCTACAATTACCCCTGCTCTGTAATAGCAGAGCATAAAATAAAGTAACATAACAGCATAAAATAAATAAAGTCACCATTTAAATTTATTTGATCACAAAACATAATTTCAAAGTTATCACTTATTTTTCTAGATTCAACCTATCGTGAATTCTCATTACTTGCCAAATAACTTCAAAGGACTGCTAAAAATTTCCCAAAACATATGAAATCAGCATTGGTTAGAATTATTATTTGAGTTGATATAAGAAACATAACAAATAGTTTGTATTTATGTAATTCCAACTGAAATGTTAAATACAATAAAAGCTTAAATAAAATTACCTGTGTATTCTTTTATAGGATTAAGAAAAACATTCATTTGTATACCTAACCCTGAATTGTACCCCATATCTTTAAAATAAAAAATTTAAAAGTTAAATTAAAAAAATAAATAAATATGACAGTTAATGAAATCTAACAAAAAACATTAACAAAGTACTGGAACAACTGTTCTGAAAAGTCTACATCAAAACTTGTATCCGTGTTTTTCTTTTCTACTTTTAAAAATACTTATCAAAGATTAATACTGTGCTTTTCAAGCGATGAAAATTCTTCTTTGCCTTGGTCTGAAGAATTACATACTATGGTAGGAAATACATACACTCATTTCTAATTGCTCTAAGATGAAAAACAGCAGTTCAGAACACCCAGTTTTTGTTGGTACCAGAACAGGCATTTTTTTCCAGGGCAAATTTGCATACACAGAAACAATAGTTAGAGGAAATATTGCATGTCCATGCACACACACACAGGTTTATCTTTTTACATTTTATATTATTCTAAAACAGTGACTAACACAGAAGAATAATAAGCAAAAATGAATCACACATCAGGGGTCTACTAAAACCAATTCCTATGAGATGCCCGTGAAGAACAGGCCTGTTTTGAAGGTGTTTCTTTCTATATTTTAAATTCCATAGTCTTGATAGCCATTTTGGTAACAGCTGTGAAATTTTATACATACCTGCATCAATAATTCTTTCGTATTTAAAAGTCAAACATAAATTTTGCTAGCTAAGGGCAAATGACATCAATCATCAAAGCTTTGTTCTCCATTATGCCAATTATAAAATACCATTAGTCAATATTTCAGAAAATGTCCTTAAAATATGTTTTTCATGTAAAGTCAATAAGGTAGGTTGCAAAACAGAACTTACCGATTCTTAATATTTTAATTTACATGTATGAAACACAATAGAGTTTTGAATAATATGAGAGAAACTATGAATAAGATAACAATTGAAGACAGTCAATTCTGAAGTAAGGGCAACAGCATACTGAGAACATTTTTTTTTTTTTAAACAAGACAACTTCGATGATCCTGTATGATAATTTTGAAGTTTTTAAAGCATTCACTTTCTATATGTCTGCAAAATCACTTATTAGCGAAACATAGAAGGAGGAAAAGTACCTTACAATTATAAAAACCGAAGAGAGAATTAAAAATCAACTGTAGGCAGCCCAGGGGCAGGGACTGTGCCAGATGTATTTGCTGCTGTTTCCCATAAAAGGAAATAAAATAACTGTTGAATGAACGAAAAAATTAAAACAGAGCAAGCGCTTACCAGCACCACAACGACCTACAGGCTTGCTTAATCACCGCCGTAGACGTAAGACAGAATTTACAGTTGGCCTTCCGTATCCATGGATCCCATATCCGTGGACTCAGTTAACCACGGACTGAAAATATTTTTTAAAAATTGCATCTATATTGAACATGTAGAGACTTTTTATTGGTCATTGTTCCTTAAACAGTGTAGTATACACAACTATTTATATAGTATTAGGTATCATGAGTAGCCTAAAGAAGATTTGAAGTACAGGAGAGGACATGTGTAGGTTATATGCAAATACTTTACCATTTTATATCAGAGACTTGAGCATCTGCGGATTTTGATATCTCAGGGAGATCCTGGAATCAATCCCCCACAGAGACCAAGGGGCCATGGTACACCTCTATGTTCAAGTCAAAGATAATGTACTGTGGACACGGTGTGGTCCAACAAATTGAATAAGCCTCTAGAAAGGCATTTTTGGGAAACTAAGATGCTATTTGAAAAGTCTTAGATTTACAAAATAGCAATTATAATACAAAATTGTCTAAAATACTTATTTTACTTCAGAAAACAAGCATTCCCTGATTGATTTTAATACTAAGGAATCAACTAGCACAAATAGATAACATCAATTCAGCCCCCTTGCTAATAAAAAATGTCCAACGTGAAAACATGCCTGATGCCTGTATGGGTGCCTGGTATGGAACAGCAAGAATAGTGAGACCCTTATATGGGGCTGCTGATCGCCACCTACGGGGAACAGAAAGGAACCAGAGTGCCCACAGAGAAGCAGGAGACATAGCCAAGATGTGTGTCTAACTCTCTTGAGTTATAGTAGGTCTTCAAACTAATTTTTTAACTGGAATACAAAATTTACAAAAATTAGTCTTTCCCTGTATTAGATATCATACTCAATTAAAATTAATAATAAGAATGCCCTTTTTGAAAGTATTTGATACTTTACACTTATTTTGAACAATTAGTTAAAATGTAAATCTAGGATAATCTTTTTTAAATTTACCTTGTTGTATTTAGAAATGTTTTTTATTTAATATGCAAATAATAAAAACTAATAGAGAAGAGAAGGGAAATAGCAAATCTATTTGTTTTTAAGAACCAATAGAAAAAAAATCAACAAACTCTAAAGTGGAAACAGGAAATCAAAATATCAGTTCTCTTATCTGTATGAGGATCCTGTTCAGCCCACTCATTATTTTCTAGAGTACCAAGATAGAAATATATAACCTGTCAAAGACAGACTATCAGATAAATTGTATCTTCCAACTCGGAAATATTTTCCTTGATTTTTTTTATGGAGCAAAAGTGCCATGTTAAATTAAGAAGTTTTTTTCCCTCCTTTAAAAGCTCTCTTTTAATGGTTCAAATCATAGGAGTAGAAACTTCATTTTAACTGTTGTATGTGGAAGTGGTCTCTATGATTGCATATTCTTTTTTTTTGAGTTGGAGTCTCACTCTGTCGCCTAGACTGGAGTGCAGTGGAAGCTCCCGGCCACCGCAGCCTTGACCTGCTGGGCTCCAGCGATTCTTCCGCCTCAGCCTTCCAAGTAGCTGGAACTACAGGCGCGTGCTACCACGCCCGGCTAATTTTTTGATTTATTGTAGAGATGAGGTCTCGCCAAGTTGCCCAGGCAGATCT